>SSNS01000003.1:6846692-6894386 GCA_006937985.1 Aphyosemion australe | reverse complement strand
TTTTACTGTGGGCCTTTCTATATTATTAAAATTAGTTGATGGGTTTAAAATCCTTTTGGCTAAAGCTAATCAGAACCACTAGATTCTAGTGGTTCTGATTAGCACATCAATATCAGAAGTCACATCCTGAGTGGCAGCCAACTTCAGGTGGAGCCTGAGGACAGTGTGTTTAAAACAGTTCAACCACAACATCACTATTAATCATAAAACACCTGAAGTATATTTGAAAATTTGAAATACAAAAAAATAAAATTCCTCAGTGATTCAAAGAACTAGATCACATGGCTATATCAGAGATTTTCATGCAGCACTTTAAGTTTATTTGACACCTGATACCTGACATCTTTTAGCTTTCACCAGAGCATCAATATCAGCAGTTTTTTTAATTGAAAAATTAGAGTTTATTTTCACTCTAAATTGTTTATCAAAGTTTACACACAATCATCTCGCGGGCCGGATTTAACCTGTTTGCGGGCCGGGTCCGGCACTAGAAGGTCCAAAGAGCCTGAGTTAAGCTGTGGTAATGAGAGGAGCTGTGAAATAGTCTGAAAACTTTTGCTTGTTCAAGTTGAATTGAAATAGAATATATAGTACATGAAATATATGATGATAATATTTATAATAACTATGTATATTTACCAGTGATGTTGGAGCTAAAAGGCAGAAAATAAGTTTTTGTTTTTTTTTACTTTTTAACTTTATCTTGTTAAATTGGAATTTTACGTTGTCCCACATTGAGTAGTCTCTGTCCCACATTTGGCGAGTTGGGATCTGGTCACCCTACCCCACTGTGGGATTAATAACCTATTCATAAATGCCCCTTATATAAAACTTTAAAGCCTAATTTATAACACACCAGGGCACCGATCAGTGGATTCATTCAATGAGAATCAAACAGTGAGTAATGATATTTAATAAACACGTGTTCATCTTTATTGATCTCCAATGCTCAAATTCAAGTGTTTAAAGTATTCCAGAATTTTTATAATGTAGCCTAGTTCAAATGTAACTGATTATCTAAACAATGCTGTAGAACAGGGGTGGGCAATCCTCGTCCTAGAGGGTTGCTATCCAGCGTGTTTTAGTTGTTTCCCAACAGGGAAACTAAAACATGCAGGATAGCGAGCCACAAGGATCAGAGCTGCCTACCCCTGCTGTAAAAGCTGTAGAACATAACAGTTACATCCTCTACAGAACACAGAGAGGTTCACAGTGTGTTAAAAGTCTTCTTTGGGTCTGCTGGAGCACAGAAAGTTTCAGGAGATCCTTCAAGCCAGTAGCCATCACCCTCTGGGACATGTCATCACCTGTGCATCAATTATTATTAATTTACTTTAAAAACCAACAAACCCTGCTAAAACTCTGACATTACCTTTTGGGATGAAACATTTTTTTTCATGACACCATCATACTAGTAACATTAGCAACTTGACAAGAGTTCTCATTTTTGCAATAAACTTTATTTACATCACTAAACCCCCTAAAAGTAGAAATAGCCAAGAACAATAATAATGATGATGAAAGACTTGAGAAAGGATGCCCCTGGCTTCATGAGCTCAGCTCGTAGCCTCGTCACTCCTTCATCCTCCTGGATGGTCATCAGCATCTGAAAAACAGTGGAAACATCCAATCACACCTCATGGTGATCCAAATAATGCACTGGTTTGGTTTCTATGTTCCAAATGAATAGAATATTGACCACAGTCACCTAATAAATTCCTGCTATTTTCAAACCAGACAGATTGACCATCTCACACAAAACCGTTCATGCTCACACGTGAAAATAAGTTTTTTATGTGTATGTAGTGATGGGACAAATGAAGCGAGGCTTCGAGGCTTGTATCGAGCAGGAAGGGGGCGTGTCCATGAATCCCCGCTGCAAGGCTTGCTTCATTTCGCAGAAAACCACGTGACTGATGACAAACAAAGCCTCGGTTTGCCTGAGTCATGTGACTGGTTCATTTTCTGTGTCACTTTCAAAATAAAAGCTGCCAAACCTCGCGGTGATTTGTGGGTTGTTTTAGTTTGGTCCATGTGTCTGTGTGGAGTTGTGATGTGAAAAGACTTTATTGACAGAGTTCATCCACATTTTCAGGATCACACCTGTCAAATCTCCCGTTTTGGGCTTGAAACTGTTTTAAAAACCATAAACTATATTTACTTCTTTTTCCTGCGGTCTTCCTGAATTATTATTCACTGAAAATGTCCGGTATTAAGTTTGTTCACTGGGACATGACTGTTTAGACTGCAGTCGCTTTCAAAAACATAATTCATGCCTTTATTAGTCCAGGCTTGATTATGCTAATTCCCTTGGTGTAAATGAGACCGCGATCAGCCGTAGGGGTGGGAATCGAAAACTGGTTCTTGTTGAGAACCGGTTCCCACTGTTTCAATTCCTAGGAATCGTTCGCCATTTTTGCAAACGATTCTCTTATCAATTCCAGGCGGCGCAAATGACGTCACCACGCACGTTGCGCAGCTTACGCATGCAGGAGCCGGGTTTGAATTACGGGGGAGCTGGAAGCCGTCAACCTACACACCCAGGGGATGCCCAAAAAAAGATCCTGTTTCTACCTATATTACATTATTTATATGGACTCTCAGCGCACCGGGGATTTTTTTGAGCGGAGAGGATGGATAATGCTGATTATTAATGCGCGCCGGGCAGCTGCGCACGTCCACAGTAACATTCTCAAAGTGGCGCCACCAAAAATATAATTAACACGCGATCGTTCATGTCCGTTCATATAATCTGGTACTTCTGTCTTTTAATCGTATCATTTATTCGTGTCTGACGCACTCTGCAGCGGAGCGCTTCACCTGTGCTCAGGTGATTTCACCTCACCTGCGCGGCCGCCAGCACACACTCCACTGTTTTTCAGCCAGTAGATTAATTTGACCTGTTTAGTTCAAAAGTAACTCTAGGTGAATTAGGAGGAAGCCAGGAAACAGTTTATTCTGGTGGATTGAGGAGATGCAGGAAGATCAGAGACAGACAGGACAGGAAAATATTCAAATAAAAAACAAGAAAACAAAACAAAGTTCTTGAAAATTTAAATGTTGGTAGATTTATCCCACTACATCTTTTTACCTTCATAAAGCAATAATTCATAAGCGTGTAATATTTATATATTTGATACAACTCAGATCACCTTCAAAATTCAGTCCCACGTCCAGGGCCGTATCAGGGCATTTTGGGGGCCAAGGCAAACAGACCCCCCCCCACCCACCCACCCACCATCACTGGGCTCCCACAGAATCCTCTGTGTAATTCAAACCCTGCCCAGGAGTATTAATTATAGTGTTTGCAAAAGCATCTCGGTTTACATATGAATTGTTCTAGAGCCATTTTGTTGGCAGAATCTGATATTTTAGTTCTAAGCCAGGTGTTCTGACAGAACACCGGGAAAAAAATGGGTCCCAACGTGGTTTGTGTGGCGTCATTGGCAGGCACAGATCCCCTGTCCTCATTTTTGGAAATGGAAATATGGTCACCCTACCTTATATACACATCTCCACACTAGCAGACTCCAGCAACTAAAGTCCGACCTGTGGTGAGATTTTTACCATCATGCAAAAACTACAGCAAGAAGATGACTCTGCCTTCACAAGGAGCATAAAGGAGAACATTTGGAATGATTTTTCCAAACGATACCAGGTACAATTGATTATCATGAATAAACTGACAGTTATAATGCAGGAAACTGTGTGTGATTAATTTTCTTCCACCTACTGAACTACTTGGGAATTGATAAGGGAATTGATAAGGAATTGGATCGATAGACAGAATCGACAATGCCATTGATATTGATAAAAACCTATCAATTCCCACCCCTAATCAGCCGCCTTCAGAAGGTCCAAAACACAGCTGCCAGATTCCTTACAGGGACAAAGAAACGTCACGTTTCCCCGGTTCTAGCCGAGCTGCACTGGCTCCCAGTGACCTACAGGGTGAGATCCAAAATTCTTTTTTTTACTTACAAAATTGTCCATAACAGAGCTCCTGGTTATCTAGCAGAACTCCTCAATTCATATGCTCCCTCGGAACATTAGATATGTATCAGAATCAGTACCACAAATGAAAGTGACCTGGGTCAGATTTGAAAAAATCAGATCTGTGCTGTTCAGACTCAGGAAAAATCTGATTTGATTTTCCTGCTGTGTGTTCCAAAGATGAGGTGGTGAGCGTGCTTTTGCTCACGCAGCTCCGAAGCTTTGGGATAGCTGCCACTCTCGGTTCGTTCGGCTCCCTCTATCGATCTGTTTAAATCTGGCCTTAAAACTCACTTCTTCACTATCACCTTTGGTATTTGATTCTATGGACCGGACTGTAGCATGAATGAATGAATGAATGATTGGTTTTATGGTTTTTGTGTCTCTTAGGTTTTTAACTTTTTTGTCTTTTATGTTGCTTTTAGTATTTTGTATTTGTTTTTACTTACATTGCTGTGTTTATCTATTAACTTTTATTTTCCTATGTTATTTTAATCTTTCCCCTTGACCAGCCTGTTTTATCTCTGTTTTTATTTTATGTTCAGCACTTTGGTCAGCTGTCATGCTGTTGATAAATGTGCTATATAAATACATCTGGATTGGAACATTAGATATGTATCAGTATCAGTACCACAAATGAAAGTGATTTGAAAAAAATCAGATCTGTGCTGTTCAGAGTCAGGAAAAATCTGATTTGTTGCACTTTTGCCTGCAGTGACATCCTCAGACACAATGTGTGAAGCATTTTAATGCATTGTAATATTACCACTAGATGGCGCCACAGCTAATGTGTTCGAGGCCTCTCATCATTAGAGAATGCTTCGAAGTGCTTCATGAGGCTTCAGTGGCACGTCACTATGTGTATGTATGAAATGTTTTCACGTGTTAGGATAAGAGTTTTTTTCTCACGTGTGTGTATGAGAGGTAATTTAGAATATTGTCTGTGGTGGACCCTCATAATCTGACCTCTGGGAGCATCCCATTGAATCTAGAAGCCTCGTCTCCCCTTTCCATATCCTTATGGCTCAGACACCAGTCACTTCTTTAGTTGCCCCAGTAGCTCACAGATCTGATGAAATAGGGGGAAAAACCCTCAATAAAACAACTTTTATAAGATGTGTGTGTGAGAACACATGTACATGTGAGTGATGACTGATGAATTTACCCACTGGTCACTTAAATTCAGCGTTAAGAGCTGAGAGTTTTAGGGTCAAAGACGAGGACGGATTCTGCCACAGGAAAAGTCTCTGTTGGAACGTATCCTTCCACCCATCAAGTCATCCTGCAATCTTTGAAAGCAGAGAGTAAAGGGGAAACATGTTAATTAATAAGAGCATGCAATTTCTACTAGCAGATTCTGTTCAATAGTTACCTTCATCTGATCCCTAGATGACACAGACAGAATCCCACTTTTCTTCACAGCGTCCACATTCCTGCAGTTAAAGATGACAGAAGAAATCAGAACAGCCAGCAGCAGGAGCAGAAGCCTGACATTACTACACTAGAGTGGCTTTAAAAACTATATGACTAATTAATTATTGATATGTATGTTCAGAGTGTAGTCAGTAAGACAATCTGCTGATTTCTGTTGTGATGAAACACGACTGTAATGTTCAGATATGTTATGGTTCCAATAGCTTCTAATTTGGTTAGAACGTTTGTCTCTACAGGACATGTTTACACACAAGAAAGAAACATTTTTCAGATGACCTGTTGAAGCAATAAGAGTTGAGGTTAATAACATTCCCAGGCTGAAATGTTGAAGGAGGGCAGGCTTAAGCCGGGCGTACACTGTGTGACTTTTAAGTCGTATTCTTGGTAAACCAAAAAATGTGCTAAAAATAGCTTTTAACGCAACACATCGAATCTTTGCATCTGTTATTGATGTCAGTTCTTCAGGATTGCTGTAGTTGTGGGCTTGACATGCAGGGGTTTATGGAGGTTTGGAGGAGGAAGAAGAATTAAAGGAAGTAACAGTTGGATCCATTTTTATTTAACAGAACTACAGCAAACATGCCTTCTTGACAATTTGTGCTACTGTTTGTGGAGAAAAGAGTAAAAAAACTGTACGCCCAGCTTTAGAATGCCAGCCACGTTTTCATAGTTTGCTGCCCTTTGCTTCTATTATTGTCTCCCTAATAAACATTTATTTAACAAGAAAGTGGTGCTGTACCTTAGCCTGTCGTGAAGATCTGTGCATCCAAAGTTGAATGACTCCTTTAGTAGAAGTTTGCATCTTTGCAGCACAATCTTAGTCCAGCGAGCCATTGGACATCTGCCACTGCAGCCATTCCAGAGACTCCACATCTGGGAACATCAGTCTAACCAGAGCAAATGACATGTCAACTTTTAGAGCTTTAGAAGAAAAAACATCACCACATTCACTATTACTAACTTTATCCTTTATCATTTTAAAACAACTTTTTACCTCATGTATGTTACATGAGCAACAACAGGAAGATTACGTTGAAGAATAAAAATATTTGTTTGAAAACTGGTTCAGTAATAACTTTATCTTTGTCAGTTATTTAAACCTAAAAGCTATTAGCACAGCACTGCTACTCAGACTTTATCAATGCTTATTCTAGGCCTGATTCTCCTTGAGTTTTTCTACTGGATTATAATTAAAAAGACTTAAAAACTTCGAAATTATTTGAAAAATAAAATGCAATTAATCAGTAAGGTTTAATTTTAATAAAATGTATCGTTTGTACTTTTGTTATTGTGCATTTATCATTAAATGGTCATTACGTTATAGTTTTCTTTTATTTGAAAACCCCTGTGTCTGTTATCTGGGACCTGGAATTTATCTATATGAAGATAAAAGCGTTAAGAAAAAGATAATGACCCTTGCAGAGTTTCTGATTAAAAGGATAGCATTGTAAGCTACCATTAGCTTTGCAGCTAAACTAATGGTAGCTAGCAGCTAATGATAGCCCGAACCTTTTAGACCATTCAGAGAAAAACTCAGCGGAGAAAGAGCAACTCATGTCACCTCTTAGATATGCTACGATTATAGAATGCATCTTTGAAAACATATGACTTATAAATTAGAAAATAGCAAAAACACTGGTCACTTACGTTCATTTTAGCCATCACAACTCGCGCTGACTCGAGACAAACAAAGAACTTCCTGTTAGGGAAAGATCTGTCTGAAAGTGACCAATCACGGAGGGGGAAGGTGGCTCCTTGTTACCCGCCCCCCAACTTGTCAAAAGTCAAAGTTATCCGCGCGAGGGGAATTTCGAGTCGAGAGCAGAGCAGGCTGCGCGAGCATGCATCATCAGTTCCACGCGCGTAGTACCCACACTTGCGTGCGAGAGGAACACTTGCTTGACTGGATACAATCTGCTCTCGGGTCTTTTAAAACACGTGCAAGGAGCGTTTTTGCACTCACAATTACTTTAAAACACATGCAGGGGAGTTCTTTGGCGCTAGTGTATGAGAAATTATCCTCTCATGGACTTTGAATTATCCTCTCGTGATTGTGCGTCCTCTCGCGAGAGCTTATTGACTTAAAATAAACTCCATATTTGTTCCACAATCCTCTCCAGGGTGTGAGTATCTCTATTGCTTGTAGACTTTTTTCTACCACATCTTGTCCTTCCCTTCATCTCTCTATTAATGTGCTTGGACACAGAGCTCTGTGGACAGCCAGCCTCTTTAGCAATGACCTTTTGTGTCTTGCCCTCCTTGTGCAAGGTGTCAATGGTCGTCGTTTGGACGTTTGTCAAGTCAGCACTTTTTTTCCCTTTCTTTTTACACAAACAGGAGTTGTTTTTTTTACCTTCTTATTTCGCTGACGTTTCGATCGCAGCTGCGATCATCCTCAGAGCTAACATCGCAAAGGTAAACAACAAATAACAACAGAAAGACAAGAACAACCGAAACAAAGAATAAAAAATCCAGAAAAACAAGAACCAAAACCAGTGATAACCCTTCCATACATCAAAGGCATAACAGAAAAAATAACAGCAGCGATGAAAAAACATAACATTAACACACCAACAAAACCATACACAACGGTTAGACAAAGACTAGTACACCCAAAAGACAAGATACCAACAGGAAATAAATGTGGAGTCATATACGAAATTCCATGCAAATTATGCAACAAAACATACATAGGAGAGACTGGACGCCAACTCAACACACGAACAATAGAACACAAAAAGGAGTGTGAGAAGGAGACGAGAAAAAGACACACAAGAGCAGCAAAACAGGAAGCAGAAAGTACAATAAAAAAATCAGCCGTAACAGATCACTGCACAAGAGAAAATCATATAATGGACTGGGACAAAACAAGGATCATAAACACAGAACAACAAAAATACAAAAGATGGATCAAGGAAGCGATTGAAATAAGGAGACGTGGACACGCAACCATGAACAGAGATGAAGGGGTTTATACACTGGATCACGCATGGGACAGTGTCATCGGCAAGGAGGGCGTGGGCAGCAGAGGGCGACACCGTCCTCTGCTGCCCGCAGATAAACGGAGAAGGAAGTGACGTCGCCAAGATGGCGATGTTAGCTCTGAGGATGATCGCAGCTGCGATCGAAACGTCAGCGAAATAAGAAGGTAAAAAAAACAACTCCTGTTTGTGTAAAAAGAAAGAAAAAAAAAGTGATAGTATTTAGAAAAAACACAGAATGAACGCTCAAAAGATGTCAAGTCAGCAGTCTTCCCTATGATTGTGTAGCCTACAGAACTAGACTGAGAGACCATTTAAAGGCTTTTGCAGGTGTTTTGAGTTCATTAGCTGATTAGAGTGTGGCTCCAGGTGTCTTCAATATTGAACCTTTTCACAATATTCTAATATTCTGAGATACTGCTCCATTGGTTTTTGGTTTTTCTTGCTTTAAACACAGTATAACGATGTTTCTTTACTTTAATTTACTGACAGTTTTGGCGACTCACTGCCGCCATCTTCAGAGTCAGTGGGGTGTGACTCTGAAGATGCTGGAAGGTGGCAGCCAGCAAAAGCAATCAATACTGTAAATACAGTACATGGATTACAATTAAATTAGCGCATGAAATAACTAATAAGCTTTCATGTTTTTCATGTTGTAGGCTTGTCAGTCACTGAAGTCTTTGAGCCAGTGATGAACATGGAGCATGAGGCAATAATTGGTGTGTTTAAATGCCTTTACTGGCTGCTAAAACATGAAATGACCCATCATACAAATTATACAGCCTTGCTTGATCTTGCCAAATTGTGTGGCTGTAACAATTTCTCCAAGCTTCAGGTAAGTTATTTGAGTGTGTATTTTGTGGTGTGGACAATTTTCAAAGCACTTTAAATTTTAAGTGATATATGACTCTTTTTTTTTTTTATCTTTTTGTAGATTGACAAGTATTGTCACAAGCAGACAGGTGGGTGAGGGTGGGGGGTGATAGAGTCAAGTATTGTCAATCTACAAAAATAAGTATAATAAATGGCTTAAAACACCACATACTAGTCATAATTTAAACTTCCTGACAACGTTTTTATTTTTTTAACAACATCTCGGTGGGCCGCCCATGGGCTTCTCTACCACCAGACTTAGCAAGTTTTCTGTGGGAAACCCTGGAATATAATATTCAAGTTTTACTTTTTGAATGGAATTACTGAAATAAATCAACTTTATCATAATATTTTAATTTTCTGACCAGCACCTGTATGTGTAAGCATGTCGTGGTTGACTCGTGGTAACTTAACTAAATTTAAATTCAGAGAATACACTCTCATCAAGACTGGGGTACTCTGGAAGGCGTTCATGTGTTGTGCTGTTGCTCCCCACAACCCAGAAATGATTGACCATGGCTGAGTAACACATGATCAAATGAATAATAGCTTCAATGCAGCTGAAAGGCCGAGACTGAGCTCGCTGTTGTCTGAAGTAACAAGCAACAAGTAAGGAGGCTTCCAACTTGGCGGCCGTGCCACGGATGACAACATGATCCCAAGCCCCATTCATTCATAGTTTCAGATTCTTAAGAGTGAAACCAACCAGCAGAGGTCCCTGTCTCCTGGGAGTCCTCGGTCCCTTTGTCCATGCGAGGTAACGTCACGGACATGTTTATAATTCACGCAGCCTCTAACAGTTCTGCCATCTCTGTCTCTGCCCCCCCATTCCCTCATGCTTCCCATTGTGAATTGCTCCCTTGCTGTGTTCAGGTTTGCTCTTTGGAAGCAGACAATAGTAACTAGTGTTGTCACGGTACCAAAATTTCAGTATTTTCGGTACCGGTACCAGTGAAAATCCACGGTTCTCGGTACCAAATAAAAATTTAATTTAGACTAAATTTACCAATAAAAACTAAACTAATTTTCCTGTAAAGTGCTTTGAGATGATATATTTTGTGAATCAGTGATATATATTAGATAAATGAACTGAATTACTATTGTACTACTATCATAACATGTTTTTAATGCACTTTTATTTAATCAAAATGTGTTTTTGTTCATATATTTTTGTAAACCTGCTAGTTATCCAGACTAGAACCACTAGTTAGAACAGCTTTATTGACAAACTGATTTTATGGACATAAACACTGACTGAGCCATACATTGTTGTTCATCTTTTGGATACACATTACAATCATTAAAAAAAAGAAAAACTCCGGTCTGTGAGCAGTCAACGCCTTTATGTCATTCTGTTTGTTTGTTTGTTACCCTAATTAAACATATAGGAGATTTAAATAGTTAATAAAGATGATGGTGTATTCACACCACACTCTATGTAGTACTGATTCTGACACAAATGCAAATTTTTTGAAAGCGACTAGTCTGAACGGTCATGTCGCATTAAATCTGCCTCCTACGTCACTGATCAGCGGAGGTGAGCGTCGTGTCAGGACGTTCCTGATGACAAGCGTTGACAGAGGGATTCAGGGGTCTGTCTGGACCTCCTGTCAAGTTTTGGAATTAAAAATACAAGAAAGCATGAGAACGGGAGGTGCTGCTGGAGTGAAGCGTCTCTCCTGTCGGTCTCCGTGAGAGCGGGGCGGGGGGGTCTCCGTCGGGGCGGTGGTGTCTCCGTGACAGCGGGGCGGGGGGATCTCCGTGAATGAACTTTTACCACATCAGCTGGTCCACCGCTCGCCATGACTCTGTGTTCTGCGGTGTTGCTTTAGAAGCGACTGCACGCGCCCAGTAAATGCGCGAATCGTGCGCATCAAGGACCGGGTTTAGATGGGTCCTCGGTACTACCGGTACCTACGAAATCTTGGTACCGTGACGTTTACACTTTTGTAGTACCGGGTTGGTACCGGTTCTTTTGACAACACTAATAGTAACCAAGAAACGACAGCAGAGGCCAGCAGGTCGTTTTGTTGTTTACCTTTGCATGTTTAATATAAATGAGTTGGTCACAGGTTTGGACACACCTGCCCATTCACTGTCAATCTAACACACCCCCCCCCCGGGACTTTACAACACAGCAGACATTCACCCATGCACACATTAACACGCTGGCAGTGATAAGTCACAGTGTAGTCACAGCTAATTGATTAGGCACTAGGCACCACCCTCCGACCGCCACAAGCAAACAAGCGGGTGTGGGTGGGGGGTGACATGCCCAGCTCAAGGACACTGCAACAGACTGAGTGGGGAGCTATTCTGCACCCCTTTGGTTTTTGGGCAGGACCTTAGCTCATCTGCCACCATCACGGCTTCTAAATAATTGAAAAACACAAAGTCACTGTTGTGCAGTAAATCTCCAAGCGGGGGTTGGAGTGGGGGATTATTAGCAACCTCTCCCACCCCTCCAACACCTCCTTGGGGGGTCCTATTGGATCCCGCTGATGAAAGTTGCTCTGTTCTAACCGCTGTCTCATTTGTTTTGTTTCCTACAGATTCCCTTTGTACCTGAGAGGAGAGCGCTTTCACTTCGAGTATGCCGTCTACCTGCTCAACAAGAACATTGCCCAGGTATGGAGATAATCCATGTGAAGCATTCATTCATGTGTTCATTTACAGTTTTTTCAGTCATGCTGGATTATTCATTAGTAAAAAATATTTAGGAACTGAAACCACAACCTGAACATTGCACCAACTCTTCTTAAACGTCATAGGTTCAGTTCCTTTGTTTCCATTAAGTTAGTTGGTTCCTAAAGGATCTCATTAATCTGTATTTCTGGATTACTGTTAACATTGACACGTCAGAAAATGGTCAGAAGCATCGATAGATGTGATTTTATGAAACTCCCCAAATCCAAAGAAGCTAATTAAACATGTATGTAAATTTAAAACCAACACCCTCACCAGAGAGCATGTGGTCGGAGTTTGTTTTTGGGTTATTTAAGGACCCCAGTTTTGGTTGTGTGTTACACTCATTGGGCACTGTTAAGAGCTTGTTAACACAAATATTTACCCAGCCAATCACACAGCAGCAATTATCCATCTGGACCACCTGCTGAAGTTCATCAGTCTGATCTACTGGGATTTCAACCCACAACCCTTTCTAGGGTTTGTATCCAGTGAGCAGCAGCTGTGTGGATGAAAATCTCTTACTGAGGTTAGAGTTCAGACTGGTTCTAGATAGAAAGACCTTCAGAGTCACCAGATCTCAGTCCAGTCCAGAACCTTTGGGATGTTGTGGAACGGAAGATCCAACTCATCGGTAGAACTTTGTGATGCTGTCATGTCAGCATGAACCCGAACCTCTGAGTAACACTTACAACAGCCGGGCCCTCATTTATCAAATGTAAATGTGTATAAAAACTGTCCTTTGAATGTTTGTATGAACGGTCAAAATCCTGATTTATGTGGCCACTCGTATGAACGCTCCTCCGCAATCAATAAGTCCCACCTGTGCATACCCAGGTACTAATGTCAGAGTCATAAGAGATAAGATAAGATAAGATAAGATAATCCTTTATTAGTCCCACAAGTGGGAAATTTGCATAATCACAGCACAAAGTGGACAGTACAGGTAAAAAGCAGCAAAAGTTTAAAAACAATATAATAATAAAACTATACCAACAAGCAGTACACTGTAGTACACTGATTCAAGCAATCTAGAAATATGAATGTAAATATGTATGAGTGGGTTGAGAAATTTCAGGTCTCTATATGTATATATAAACTTTGAACTTGATAAATTTATGTATGTCCTGAGTGTTTGTATGTATATATATGTGTGTATATATATATATATATATATATATATATGTGTGTGTATGTGTGTATATATGTATATGTATATGGTTGAACATATATCAGGATTGCACATAAACTACCATTGAGTATTGGGTGTGCAAGATTATTAGTCCATGTGAGTGTGTGTGGTCATACAAGGTCTTTGTTATACAGCCTTACAGCTGCTGGAAGGAAAGACCTTCTGAATCTCTCCTTCCCACACCGTGGGTGCAGCAGCTACTGAAGAGCTGCTCAGTGCTGTAAGCATCTCTTGGTGGGAGATGTTATCAAGGAGGGTTGACAGCTTTGCCATCATCCTCACGTCAGTTACCACCTCCACTGGGTCCAGAGGGCATCCTAGAACAGATTTATATACAGAAACACCCTCAATTAACCATATTTGGTTACACCACATCTTCAGCTCATGAGGGGATTCCTTGCATTCTTCCCAAAAAAAAAAAAAAAAAATTTCGACACCTTACTGTGGTGGAGGAGTTTGAGTGAGTGTCCTAATGATCCTAGGAGCTAAGTTGTCTGAGGCTTAAAGAGCAAATTGCAGGTTAAGTTTTTTTCTAATTCATATAAAATGCTGTCCAAAAAATACTATTTGAAACATTTATTGTGGGTATTTAGTTTTAAATACATAACGGCACATATTTTTGAGTAAAAAGTGTCCTTTTTCAGCAAAGCTTCTAAAAACGCTCTTTTTTTTCTAAATCTTAGCCTCTGACGTAACCAGAGGGAGTTCTAAGCTAGGCGCTGCCTCAGCTCAGTGTGGAGAGTGCAGTTTTAGGGTAGAGAGGTCGTGTTATCAAGTGTGTGTGTTCACTAGTTTATGATTGTGTTCATTTTAGTAAACTATTGTTTGTGAAGGCTGTAGAAACTCCAGCCTGTCTGGACATCGAGTCCACGAGTTTCCAAATAAGATAAACAACACCTCTATCTCCATGCCTGGGGGCGTTTTGTGCAGTTGAAAAGACGGGACTTCTGGAGCTCACATCAGCGTCGGTACCGGTTCAGGGAGGTCTGTGCTGGCCTCCAGAGACCCGTGGCGGGGTTTAAAAAATTAAGTGTGTATTTCTGGAGCTCAGATCAGCATTGGAACCAGGTCTGAACCACCACCCAGACCTCCAGGAGAGGATGTGCGGCTTTTAAAATTACCAGCAAGCCACTTGAGCTAGTTTCTGGGTCGGATCCAGCTCACAGCAGCCCGCATGAGCTCCAGAACCGGATCACAGGTGCTCTCCCTCTCTCTCTCTCTCTCTCTCTCTCTCTCTCTCTCTCTCTCTCTCTCTCTCTCTCTCTCTCTCTCTCTCTCTCTCTCTCTCTCTCTCTCTCTCTCTCTCTCTCTCTCTCTCTCAAGTGCTAAACTGTGCTTTGTGAACGGATATTAACGAGTATGAGACCGCTGACAGACACTCATTAGTTTATTATCCAATCCAATCCAATTTATTTATAAAGCACTAATAAAAAACAGAAAACTGTACCAAAGTGCTGTACAATAAAAAGTAAAAAAGATAAAAAAATAAAATAGAAAAAAAAGTATAAAATAGAATGACTAAAATAATACAGTGGCAACAGTCTCAGAAAAGTCACAATAAAACCAACCACTTCAATCAAAAGCCAGAGAAAAAAGGTGAGTCTTCAGGCGAGATTTAAACACAGTGAGAGAGTCTGCCTGTTTTACATTTATAGGCAGCTCATTCCATAACCTGGGACCAATCACAGAGAAAGCTCTGTCTCCTCTGCTTTTGCGTTTGGTCTGAGGAACCACGAGTAGCCCACGCTCAGCTGATCGAAGAGACCGCACAGGCACATGCAGAGTCAGCAGCTCTGATAGGTAGTGCGGGGCAAGGCCATTTAGGCATTTAAAAACAAACAACAAAATTTTAAAATCAATTCGGTACCTGACCGGGAGCCAATGAAGCGCTGATAGGACCGGTGAAATATGGTCATGCTTACGAGTACCTGTTAAAAGACGTGCTGCAGCGTTCTGAACCAGCTGCAGACGTAAAATCAAAGACTGGCTGATGCCCACATAGAGGGCGTTACAGTAGTCAAGCCTAGTCGTCACGAAAGCATGGATAAGAATCTCAAAATGATATCGTGATAAGGATGTTTTTATCTTTGCTAGCTGTCTCAGGTGAAAAAAGCTAGCACTCACCACCGAGCTTATTTGTTTGTCAAAACAGAAATGTTTATTATTGTCAAGTATTAATGTTATATTAAGTGACCGATACTATTGTAATTGTCTGGTACATGGTAGTAATCTGTACAGTATTGTGATGTTAGCACACAAGTTTAAGCTAACATCGTTAACTCACCAAGACACCTGCTGCTCCCCCGCTGCTTCTCCTCACATCACAGCTCAATCTCTGTGCTTTCTCCCTCTGGCTTGTTTCTCCTCTCTGAGACGTGCAGCAGACTCATAACTGTATGGTTGTGGTCCATCATAAGTATAATTATAAACATTTAAAGTTTCCTCTGTGTCAGAGCTGCATTAGAATCCATACTTGTCTCTGGATTAAGCTAACAGGACTCCCTCTGATGACGTTGGTTGGTTTGGCAGAAAAAAAAAATTCTCACAAAAATGACTCTAAAAGCCTAAATAATTTATGTATGTGTACATTTTTGCTTAGAACGAGTTTCTGTTATGTTTCTCTAAACATTGGTTCATGGGAGTCTAACTTGCGATTTGCTCTTTAATGCCTCTGGTAGGGTCATTGCAAACAGGTCCTAGTTGAGGTATCAGACAAAGTGCAGCCCACAGACCCCTTATGAGGAAAAACATAAATGGAAACAGTGTTCCCTCGCCCAGACCAGGTCACTGGGGCCCCCCTCTGGAGCCAAGCCTGGAGGTGGGTACGTTGGCAAGTGCCTGGTGGCCGGGCTTTCACCCATGGAGCCCGGCCGGGCACAGCCTGAAGAGGAGACGTGGGTCACCCTTCCCATGGCTCACCACTCGTGGGAGGGGCCAGAGGGGTCGGGGGTGATGGGTGGTAGCCGAAGGCGCTCTGATCCTCAGCTACAAAAGCTGGCTCTCGGGATGTAGAATGTCACCTCTCTGGTGGGAAAAGAGCCTGAGTTAGTGTGTGAGGTTGAGAGGTTCCGACTAGATATAGTCGGACTCACCTCGACGCATGGCTCTGGCTCTGGAACCAGTTTGTCTGGAACTCTGGAGTTGCCCCCACTGAGAGGCACAGAGCAGGGGTGGGCATACTAGTTGGTTCCTGTACGTTGGGGTTTACCCTGGTGAACGACCCCTTTGCCTACATGTGGGGGGCGGGACTAGACTGTGGTTTGTGCTTATGCACCAAACTGCAGCTCAGACTACCCACCCTTTTTGGAGTCCTTGGAGGGGGTGCTGGACTTTAATGCTCATGTGGGCAACAACAATGAGACCTGGAGAGGTGTGGTTGGGAGGCATGGCCCCCCTGATCTTAATCCAAGCGGTGTTTTGTTATTAGACTTCTGTGCTCGTCATGGATTGTCCATACACTCTAAGCCTGGAGAAGTTGAGTTTACTTAAAAAAAAGCTTGTAACCCGTTTGCCCTAAAAAATGTAAATAATGTGGGATGATAACTTGAGTTTGTAAGTACAAGGCATTCAGTTGCAAGTTGAGTGAATTTAAAATATTTTGCACTGTCAGTTTCTTTGGATATTTCATATAGATAATATTTTAAGTCATTATTCTTCGGTGACTGTTCTTGCTGGTTCTGCTTGTGCTGCGTTCCAGTTTCGCTTCTGTTTTGTTCGTGCGGGGCACGCGATTGTCTTTTTTTATTGGTGGTGTTGGAGAGTCTTTACAGTGGGTTAACCGCAGCAATTCAGACCGTGGTTAGTAGTCAAACTGGTTAATCCCTGCAACCCTAATTGAGACATTACTGTTTTGTGATTATTTTACTGTAGAATTCTTACATATTGCTCCTTTAAAGCAGCATTCCGCAAGATTGCAGTTATATGGTCTCTTTCGCCCTCTCAAGGCTTGCTGCGTAACGTCACTGTCGTAACATTAAATCTCTCTCTCAGGCATAAGAGGCATGTTTACATTCCTAACGTCAGGCAAAACAATGAAAACAAACTTTTCCACCTCCACACATTGAATAAATAGTTTTATCAGGACTGTATAACGACTTTATGCCCGACCAAACACAATAACCCTGGTGAAATCATTTATTACTTACCTATCCATTAGCAGCACGGCTAGGTCAGAGTCCGTAGTTCATGCTGTTTTTTCTAAAAGAGCTCTCCAGCGAGGAAAAGACGGCCCAATAATAACTCTGGTCTTTGCTCTTGTTCTATCACGTTCTCCTTTTCTTTTCCTATATTCCTCTGATAAGGGATTTCTAGCTTTCTTTGGTCAATCTGCCGCTGCTACAGCGAGTCTACGTTATACTATTATGGCAAGCCAAAGGGATAAAAAAATGCGCGTTCTAAACTCGCATTATGTCTGCCAAAACTCTTGTTCAAGACGCACATTTTGGCGGACATAACGCACGTTTAGAACGCGCGCTTTTTTATCCCTTTGGCTTGCCATATTCTGCCATGAAACGACACCCAGTCAGTACTTCCGTCGCTACCCGATGCACAAAAACTGTATAGTGCAGTAAACAGACGTGGGACCCCCCAACACTATCACAGGTATGAAAATGAACATAATAGATGATACTATGACGCAAAAACTTTACAAAAAAACATAATTTTAAGGTGTAAAACTTGAGGAATGTTGCTTTAACTTATTTATCATTTATTTGCATTAAATAATACATTAATTTGAGTTTATTATTGTCATTGATGGAGTTGCATTATATTAGCAACATAAAAACAAGTTCAACTTAATAATAATGATTTATAAACCTTTAGGGGTGTAACAGTACATATCTGGATTCTTTAGTACGGATTGTTCCCACCGTACGAGCTACCTCTGTCCCTAGCCAGACCGAAGACATCGTAACTGCCAACAGATCTGTCCTTTTAGCAGACAAGGACATATCAACATTTCTAGCAAAAACATGGTTGGTTGAACTTGATCAACGCTACAAGCTGAAACTAGAGGAAGTTCATTTCCTAAAGATATGTTATATTTCTAGTTTTTGATTGTTCTGCTTGTTCTTTCGGTTGCACCTGATAAAGCTGTCAGAGTTCTGGAGACTGATGTTTAATTCGTCCAACATTTGGAATGCTGTCGTCCCAGTTCATAGTCCCACCTTTCCTACCCCACCCTGGGCCCTCGGTGATCAAAGCCACGCCTCATGATCTTAGCTCTCTGAAATTTAAACTTCATGAGTTTCAACCATGTGCAGCCATCAGACTGCGTGCTTGCCTGCTGATAGGAGTCACATGTAGGTGGCTCGAGGAGGAATACTCTTGACACAAATCAGCATTTCACTAATCTAATCTGGAATAATAGTGATGAAGTTGCTAGGTTCAAATTGGGTCACAAACTATTAGAAAGAGGTCTTCTGAGATGCTCCTTAGACAACTATATATCGAGTTCTTTAAGAATTATCTTTTAGTTCTCCAACAGTTGTCTGTCTTAAAGATTGATGAAAGTATGGAGCTTCAAAGGAATCTGGTCTGCTGCAGATGAAAGATGAGATTTAGACAGCAGGGCGTCCTCACCACTGTTATGAAACTGCTGCTGAAAGGTCCTAACTCAGAGCTTTAGTGGGCAGATGGAAACCATCAGCTGTGACACAGGTAGGCACATGTGAGGAGCACATCTCTGTTAGCAGCGTGGTTCTGCAACACTCAGGGAAGCTGTTGTGACAAAGATAATACAGCGCTAACTAAACATAACTAATGCAATGGATAACTTTTGCTTCTATGACTTCATACTATAGGGTCTTTTGCTTCTCTGACAACAGTAATACTTTACCAGCTCAGGAGAGCATCGGTATTTGAGCTTAAAGCCTAGATCCTGGGATATCCGTTCCACATGTGCCTCCTTCTAAACGTCTTAGGAATGAGTTATCAGGCTTACTCAAAAACAATATCATTCTGCCACACGAAGAGCACAGCTCCATATGATTGTGATAATGGGTCATTGTTTCCAAACTGAACAAGTGGTTAGCATGTCAGATTTAATAAAAGCAAACCTACTGCAGACACTCCTCCTCCTTTGCAAATGGCTTTAAACCTTTCACCTCTGAGTGAGTCTGGGATGAGCAGTGATCAGGTTTTACTTGGGCCCAAGTAAAGCTACATGCAGCTTTGTCTGAACGACTAACAGAGATTCACCGCAGAGTTCCTGTTTTAAATAATTAGAACTTCTATGAAGTGTGAGAATTACCAGTAGAACTGCGTTTTAGATTATTTCATTTTAAAGATCTCACTCAGGGCTTTTTATTCTTCAGTAAATATGCTGTGGTCTCTTGTATGAATGAATTGCTTTCTGTGGAGCAAAAGCTCTGGCATTCCTGTTTCAGAGGTAGAAGTTTGTCTTAGTGGGGGGTGGACCTTTTGTTCACTCTTCTTTCTTAGGTAAAAAAAATGCACTGTTGATGTTTTATATCCACAAGTAACAAGCCTTAACATTAGGGCTGCTCAATTAATTGAATTTTGATCACAATTACGATCTGGGTTTTGAACAATTACAAAAACAAATCGAGCCGATTACTTGCTCCTCCCTCACAGTTTACTCTTGCGCTGCTCCGAGTTGCAAATGGAGCGCACCTCCCACCCAGCATTGCCAACTTGGCAGTCATCATTTCTAACAACGTTTCAGACCCCCTTTGTGACTTTTTTTCTCAACAGCACCTAGTGAACAACCTGTTGACATTTCCGATGACTCTTAGCTACTTTCTGTAGAACGTTGACATCGATATTAAAGTTGTTACACACACTGGTGTGTTGAAAATTGTCCTCCGCATTTGACCCATCCCCGTGGGGAGCGGTGAGCTGCAGCTGTGGCCGCGCTCGGGAACTATTTGGTGGTTTAACCCCCCAATCCAACCCCTTAGTGCTGAGTGTCAAGCGAGGAGGCATTGGGTCCTATTTTTTTCAAAGTCTTTGGTATGACCCGACCGGGATTTGAACCCTGATCTCCCAGTCCTGGGGCGTAAACTCATACAACTAGGCCACCGGAGCTGGTTTCCCTGCAGATTAGCAAAACACTCAGCCTGCGCTCCGGACCATCCTTCCAGACACTTGGAAAGGGAATGCTGTGCACATGTGCAGCATGATCACGTAACATTGACCTACCAATCATAAACCTTTCTCTATAGATCTCACTCACTCATAAACAGCTGTTTTGCAAGCTCAATAAATACAGCAAACCATATCTGAAGTGGATTTATATTCATTGAGGGCCTCAAACTCTCACGTGATGAGTGTCTGACACACATTTGATTGCCTTCATGCGCTTTCACACCACACCTCCTATGGTAGTTCATCTGTCTGAGCGACACGGTGCATTGTGCTGCTGTACACACTCCCCTGGGCACCGCTGGACAGGACCAAATAGTTATGTTTGCACTGTATAGCTCTCTTTTGTTGTCAGTATTTGCAGTATTTGTTTTATCAAATTCGGTATGTACATGGTAGGCTTTAATAAGTTCAACTTCAGCCTAGACCCTTTAGGTCATAAACTATGAGGAAGTGTATTGGCTTTTTTACGAGAGGAATCAAGACTTGTGTTTGTAATTATCTTTTCTTTTTTTTCATTTATTTTTCTCTGATTGTGCCCTATGCTATCAACATTAAAGATCATCTTAAATAATAGACATCTCAATTTCAGTCAAAGAAATCGTGATTATGATTTTTGCTATAATCCGCCAAGTTGTTGAATTGCTAATGGTTAGCTTCTACTTGCCAAGACATCCTCTCCTCTCTCCTTCCCATGGGTGGTCACAATTCAAGGTGGGCGGGGCTACAAATACTGATTGTCCTTGTGACATAGAAGAAATGGGTCTTTTCTGACTCAGAGTGACTCCACATTGCATTGTCAATGTTAAACCATTTAATCAATATCATTTGCACCCAAATTTAATATTGAAACAATGTTGATTTATTAACTATAGACCAATGCCATTACAATTGTATTTCAATTAACCTGAATTTTGAAACATTGAAATTTCAACACAACTACAGATCAATGCATTTTCACTCATTTTTCAATTGAGAGAAATAATCACAGTATCCCTGCTGTCTCTGTCAGGATTCATCAGTTTTGCAACATTGATTCAAAATCTAGTTTGCATCAAGATTTCAATGTCAACCATTTTGATGATTCAGATGAAAAATCAATATTGTTTCAATGTAAGCTTGCTATCTGGGTAGGGTATGTGTTCTGTCTTACATAAATAGGATAGCAGAGTAAAATGTATTTGGTAACTTGAATCAATTAGTGGGGCATAGGGGTGGGGGGCCACGAGATGGAGGGGTCCCATTATTTTTAGCATTTTATTTTTTCATGCTGGATTGCAAAACCACCCCCAGTCACTAGGTGGCAGCAACGCTTAGGCTAATCAACAGGCTGCCGTTTTAACCCAGCAGAAAAAGAGCATATAAACACAGACAGGACACTAAGGTGAGAATGTAAACAGCCGAAAAAAAAGAGAAATTAAGACGAAGCCTTCATAACCCCTGGATTACCTTTGAATATGGTCATAAATGAGGACAAACCCCAGTAGTGGCTGCTGAAGAAACTGCTTGGTGGAGCTAATTTGCTAATAGATTTTCCTGCTTCAGTCCAGCATAAATGAACTGTTGGAAAATGACAACAGTTCCACGGTAAAAATAAATAACAGCAGAGCTGTTGAAGTTACAACTGATGCAGATGCACCTGGGTCTGTTCAGTGTAAAACAACAAACAAATAAAGCTGTTATTGTATAACCATGGTTAGCTTGGTGGTTAGCTAACTGTATGCTAAGCCCTGATCTGAATCTGAATCATTTTATGATTTTTCACTGGCCGAGAAGCCGATATTTAACATTGAAGCGTTTGTTTAATCTTGCCTTCTTCAACCAGCTCACATGCACCCCACGAGCACGCGCACTCCAAAACGAGAGCTTGAGTTCTCGCCTACATGTCGTCACAAAGGCAGGATATAACCATATATGGACAGCGCAGAGCAACACTGCTACAGCCCACACTGCCCGACACCGGTACCGGGTACTTCCAGTTTTGAAGTCCTTTCTAAACCCTGCCTAATATTCACCAATTATGCAAACTGCACACGTACATAATGGGAAGAACCTCGTCTGAATGACAGAATCCACGTTTTCTCCCTCAACACCCAATTGACCTTTTGCCGAGCCCCGCCCCCCTTAGTTACTGTTACCAAGTCCGACAATAAGTGGATCAAATACTGCAGCTCCGCAGATTTCCGCAATGGAAAGAAGTACAGATGCGTGTCAGCGACATTTTTTGGAGCAATTCCTCCTCAATATCATCCAGATCAAGGCAAAAGGGTTACAGTATGCAGTGGAGGGATATATTAGTGTCGGCTCCGCTGAGTGAAGTGTAGCAGGGAACAAGGAGTTGGGAGTTTGGGAGAAGGTCCGGCGTCCGGGGACGCGTGGATCCGAGGAGCGGTGGCGGCGATGCAGTGTCCCTGTGAGCTGACAGATGATCTGAGCTGCAGGCAGCTCTAACGGAGAAAAACTTCTGGCGCTCTGCATCGCTATCATCTCAGCTGAGTCTGTTTATAAAATGTAACTTTTTATGCCCGTGTTTACTTTCATTTTTAGTTCCCGGCCGGAGCTCGGCATTAATTCATCACGTGATCATGACACCACCCACTGTTGCGCCAAGGCTTAATGTGCGTTTATAAGGCACACGGTTGAGGTAATATTACGCTGATTTTCCGGCACGGTGTGTCTTATCTAAAAGGGTCTTGGATAGTCTGGGAGGCGGACCTCCGCCCAGCCACGGGCGGGGGGAGCACTCATGCTGCTGGTTGAGCTTGATGAGGAGGTTCTGAAGGGAGATTAATGGGACACCACTACTATTGAGACTAATGCTTAGTAGTATAAATTAGGCTTAAGCCTCTTTTATAAAACAATGCCGCCAATTTGCCGCAACGCCGAGGCGGCATCTGGGAGCCTAAGGTCGTTTATAAGAGCTCAGACCATGGCGGTAATGTTGCGCAATCATGTCAGTTTTATAAAAGATTACGCGATGGCGGCATAAAGGAGGTATGGGGGCGGTCTCTACGCTGTCGCGAACTTCCGTGTATTTTGGACATAACTTGCTTTTTATTGCGATCTAAGCCGTGCTCCTTAAGTTTTTTCCCCAATCAGCTACAGGTGTGTGTCATTCACCATCCCTGTGAGCTGTCAGATGATCTGAGCTGCAGATCTAACAGAGAGAAGCTCCCGGAGCTCCGCATCGCTCCAGTTTCTCATCTCAGCTGATTCTGTTTACAAAAACTAAACTTATGGCCGTGTTTACTTTCATTTTCAACATAGTTCCCGGCCGGAGCTCGGCATTAATTCATCGCGTGGTCATGACACCTCCCTCTTTTGCGCCAAGGCTTAATGTGCGTTCATAAGACCGGCTAAGCCGCAATATTACTACCAAGCGTGGCGGCACGAATGCCGCAAAATTTCCGCAACATGATGCCGCCATGGCGCGTTCATAAGAAACATGTTGCGGTAATATTACGCTGATTTGGAGGAAGATGTTCAAATGAAGACAGAAGTATCTGGAGTAGTGCAGACTGGCTTCTGGAACCTTCTTAGTTTAGTTTCTGTGAGTCATAAAGCGTGAGAAACTCGAGACAACGGTGGGAGGGGTTGGAGACCTTATTGTCACTTAAATGAGGGTAAAATGCAAACAGACATTATTACGATACTCTGTGACTAAACATGCTGGTAAGTTCTGCTTTGTACCTTGTCTTATTCAATACAGCATAAAATACAACCAAATTTTATGTAACTTTCCAAACACCATTTATATTCTAAACTTAGAAGGTTTTTTATTAATAAATGCATAGATACATACAGTTAAACTAAGTAAGGACAGGATATTCAAAAGAAGATGTGCAGGGATAATGTTCTCTAGTTAAATCTGTAAAGGCTAATAGATAGCAGTGTATAAACAGATAGGGGAACCTCTGTACTCAGACCCTTAACTTTGGCTCATCATGGAGTGCAGCATCTGGTTCCAGGATCCAAAGTGGAGGTCTGGTTTCCCAGCAGCCCTTCTGGGTGATTGACTAGACCAGGCATTCCCGAAATTTTTTTCTTTGAGGACCCCCTTTCTCGAGTCCCAGATGGGCCACGACCCCCAACCCCAACTCCTACACGCATATACACATTAAATGTGATCATTTACCAACTTTCTACAGAGTTATAACTTTTATATGGAGTTCTGATTATACTGTAGTGTGTTATTGGGATTTTATAAATGTCATTTTTACAAATAAATTCTTGCTAACCTCACAACTTCAGCAAGGACAGAATTGTGGGGACCCCCATGGGATTTTGTGTAGATATGAGCTGGGCCTGAGGAAGCCATCCACAGAGGGGCACAAATGTTAACGTTAAACCTGCCATTCCTCCATTTGTAGAGACAAATGATCCAAGTTATTGTGGCTGACTCCAAAGGAAAACCAGCAGCCTTTTGTCTGGAGGAGGGCCATGCGCCACATTCTCCTACTCCCAGAGTTCTCCACTTGTCGTGAAACAGGCATGTGAGGCTGATTAGGTGACAACTGATGCTACACAATGTCCTCCAGAGGGAATAATTAGCCCTCAGTCACTTCTCCTGGTGGACGATATTCAGAGACCTCAGGCATAGGGAAACATAGTAGTAAATGATTTGTAGCCGAGCCAGGTCACCTCTGGATCCACCTTTTATTCTGTCCACTGGCTTAGGTTCTCTGCAGGCAGTGCGCCACACTGGTGGTCTGATGCACACGTCAGAGGGCCTGCTGCTGTAAAGACTGTGGCTCTATAAAGCTCAGCTATGACTCATGAGGTAGCCTTCTGTAAGTGTTAGTGGTTAAAGGAGGTGGCAGCAGGAGCTGCTTAAGGTTTATTCCTGCTGAAGGTGACTGAACAAGAATAACCTAACCTTTAAAATGATTGTAATTATGAACTTAAATGAGTCTTAAATACTGGCATACTGGGAAGTAGTCTCTCACTGTTCTTTTATGCATGAGGTAATTGATGCACACAACGCAAGCTGTCCCATCTCACAGTAATCAAATACTTTACCAATATTACCTACTGACTGAGTACTCAGTTACACTGCATGCCACAAAAGATCAATAGAAGTATTAACTGGAAACATTTCTCTTTTGTTTTGATGCAAAAGTACCTGTCTGTCATCAGATCTAGCTTCTGACAGGTGTGCAGAATCAGAAGGGTTTTATTGCCAGATGTGTGAGAAATCACAACATTAGGAAATTTCTGCGGTACTTGGTGCAAAAACAAAGATAAAAAATAAGAGATAAGCAAATATAGGAAGTAATAATATACTCATGATAAAATAATTATTATAAAAAGTGGCAATAATTAGAGAAGCAGCTACTATATACACAGTGCAGGTACTAATCAGAGTGGATCAGCTTCAGGTACAAACACAACACCGGGTCATGTGACTGGGGCCAAGCGACTGGAGTGGGCAGCCCTAGGATTGACATTCATGAGTCCAACAGCAGAGGGGAAGAAACTGTTCTTGTGGCGAGAGGTTCTGGTCCGAATGGATCTGAACCTCCTGCCAGATGGGAGCGGGTCAAAGAGACAGTGTCCAGGGTGAGTCGGGTCAGCTGTGAGCCGACCTGCACGCCTCAATGTCCTGGAGGTGTACAGGTCCTGTATGGAGGGGAGTTTGCAGCCAATGACCTTCTCAGCAGAGCGTACAACACGCTGCAGCCTCTTCTTGTCCCTGGTGGAGGCTCCAGCGTACCACACTGTGATTGAAGAGGTGAGGATGGACTCGATGACTGCGGTGTAGAACTGCCTCATCCACTGTGCTGGCAGGTTGAATTTCTTCAGCTGCCTCAGGAAGTTCATCCTCTGCTGGGCCTTTTTTATGATGGAGGTGATGGTGGGCTCCCACTTGAGGTCTTGGGTGATGGTGGAGCCCAGGAAGCGACATGAGTCCACCATCGTGATGGGAGTGTCAGACAGGGTTATGGGTGGGAGGGGGGCTGTGTGCTTCCTAAAGTCCACAACAACCTCTTCTGGGTGTTTAGCACCAGGTTGTTGTGGCTGCACCAGGACACCAGCCGTTCCACCTCCATTCTGTAGGCAGACTCATCCCCATCAGAGATGAGTCCAATCACGGTGGTGTCGTCTGCAAACTTGATTAGTTTGACAGACTCGTGATTGGAGGTGCAGCTGTTGGTGTCCAGGGAGAAGAGCAGAGGGGAGAGAACACAACCCTGAGGGGAACCGGTGCTGATGGTCCGCAGGTCCGAGAAATTCTTTCCCAGCCTGACTTGTTGTTTCCTGTGTGTCAGGAAGTCAGTGATCCACCTGCAGGTTGGGTCAGGCACGTTCATCTGGGACAGTTTGTCTTGATGGAGGTCAGGCAGAGCAGTGCAGAGCTACAAGCTAAGCATACCCTACTGTTGGAAGACTTTAAACTGGTCTAAAGGGGTGTGTAGCATCTATAACACATAAAAAACTAACAGCAAACTTTCCCAGTCAGATTTGGTTTCTGAATGTCACGGGTCTGTAGTTTGAGCCCCACCTCTCACAGAATCCTTGTTGGTTCTTTTCCTCCACAGAAACCAAAGTTACAGAAAACCTTGACTTGTAAATAAAAACAATCTGTCTGGATAGCCACTTCTCGGTTTGCCTTCTTTAAAAATAGATTGTGGAAATGTACAGGAGGTGTCGCCTGTTTATTGGGGGTGGGAAACCTGTTAACCTCCCGCTCTTCTATCACCAGCTTCCTCTCTGGATCCACATACCGCCTTATGAACTTTAGGTTTTTTCCCTTCTGGGTTAAAGCTGGTGACCTGAGAGCGACTGAGGCGTGGACTAGCCACTCGCTGCCATTAGCTCATGTGATTGTGCTTCAATGAAAACCAGATGACCCACAGACATTAAGCAGATGCCCTCCACCTCAAAGTAAGCGGTAAAGACGGTTTCAATTCCCCGATGTAAACGTCTCCCATTATTACTTTATTTCTTCTTTAATAATGTGGATGTTGGCAGCGGTACCGGACCTACAGCTGTAGGCTTGCTGGAACGAACCCAGGCTTTCTCCTGCTTTACCTTCCTATCATCTCAGTTTCCTGTCAGCAGATTTGTGTTTACTTCCTATCACTTTACCAGACATCTGATCAAAGATGGATGCGTGCAGCACGTTATTAGATGTTAAGTGAACCATGTTAAGTGAGACTCTATGTAAATGCTTTGGATTGTAGTTCCAGTTTCTGTTGTCACATCTTGCAGTGATTCCTTTTGCAACCTGACCTCTGAGCGGTGTTTGAAGTGGAGGAGAAAACATGGCGTGTAACCTCATACCCTAAAACTACTTATAGGCTCTTTTATGTGGAAAATAAGATCACAGCTAACAAGGATTCATCATTTGAACTCCAAGGCGTTGCTCTTTGATGAGGAGTTCTCCTGTGCCTTGGCTGTGTGTGCCATGTTTATTTCTCTCTCTTTGTTGCTGGGTTCCCTCTCTGACCCAGAAGAAACTGGATCTTGAGTCTGTTTCTTAGCAGGGCTTTTTTCAGAGAAACACTTGAAGACAGAATTATTTTTGATTTTCTCCTGAAGCCTGTTGGCCTTTTTCCGTTTAGCTGAGTCTTGTGGTTTATGACTCACATCTCACGGCGTTCCACAGAATATTGTAGAAAAAAGAGAAAATGTGCAGTTACAGCTCCATTGTTCTCCTTGCCACCCTTTAGTTGTCTCTGCAGAAACCTGATCTGGACTAACAGATCCCTTAATGTTGTGGAGCTCTGATGCGGCCCACTGTGAGGTGTTTTGTTTATCTGAACCATGGTTGCCTTGGTTCTGCCACCATCTCTACCCAAAGACAGACGGGCCTGGAAGTAATCAGATTTTCAACAGCCTGCTGCCTCTTTTTGTTTTCATCTCTCCATAATAACAACATCCACTTTCCATTTTCCAGTGATTGATAAGATTAAACATAACAGGCAGCAGAAAGGGCAGAACTCAGCCATCATGGTGTGGCTCACACTAACTAAGCCTTTAGAAAAGAAGGAACCAGGTAAAGTCCACCTGGTCTTTAACCCAAGTGTCTGTTTTTGTTTTAGCTCAGTGAAGAAGAGTTGGATGCTTCATGACTTCCTGTTGGACTGGCGCACCCCACAAGCTAACAGGATGGGTTCTAGAGGCTCCAGATAGTCACATGGTTATGAGGAACCATTTGTCTCTCATCTGTCGACAGGAAAAAGCACTTCATTATTGAACTTTATGGAACATCTCAAGCAAGAAAAGAATTCTGGCAGGTTGTAAGCTGTTGGACAGGGTGACTAAGGGAAAGTAATTTGTCTTTATGGTGTTGGGGTTGAGATTAGGTCTTCCATGAGTCTTCCTACTTGGTGCACCTATTTATTTTGTACATTGTTTTTGTTGGACAAGTACTACTGGAGCTGTGGTGGTTATAGGAGTCTGTGTTTGCATGAAATAGTGGAAATTGCAGTGTGATATATTCAAGAACATCTTAAATTTTGAAGACAAAAATAGCCCTACTGTTATGTTGGACATTTGAACGAGTAAATCACCTAACAGGTTGAGTCAAATGGAGGTTCTTTAAGACTACTTTATTTCAGTCCAGTTTATTCTGTCAATAATTGTAACATGTAAATTAGGTTCTCAATCTTAAAGAGACAGTGTGTAGTTTTTACCATTTATCTCTGGAAATATCCATCGAAATGTTGTTGAAAATGAAAATGATGCCAAGTTGTTGAAAAATATAGGCGGCTTTGTAACATATTACCATAAAAATCAGGTCTAAAATACATGAGAGTGGGTCTAAGGGTGTTTCTCAATCTCAAGGAACCTCGCCTTGCCTTGCCTGCCAAGGCACTGCCTTGCCAGGCCAGACGCCTTGCTTACGAGGACACTGTCCTTCCTTGGTCAAAGAAAACGATTAATTGGAACAGACTTGTCCCACGTGACCGCGGCTAGCCAGAGCCCACCCCCTGCTTACGTGCCCTGTTGATGTCCTTCCCATCATAGTAATGTTAAGTTTTAATATCGAGTCTTTTACTTTTTAATTGTGTATAAATTGGTTAAATCAAATGTGTAAGTTAGTTATTACCTGCTAGCCACCAAAGCTGCAACTACTAAGCAACTAACCAACCATAGATAACTGCTTTGGATGTAAATAAACATTTTACATATAAGCCCAATAGCTGCAATTATTTGACTTACATTTAAACTGGAAATTTGCCCCTGAAGTAGCTGCTGCTGGCTCCTGATCACATTTGTTTGAAAAAACCGCGCTGCATTCTGGGAAGTTTTTGACCAAGAGAAGGCACCAAGGCACCTCTCATGTATCCTTGATCAATTAGCTAAACGGATAACAAAAGGAGGACAGATGCCTTGGAAGCACATGAACATTGGAACCGATTGGAACACGCCATGGCGGTTCCTGATGACGTATCTCCTAGGCACCCTGGGCAGGACCAAGGCATCAAGGCAAGGTTCCTTGAAATTGAGAAACACCCTAAGTCTCTGGGCGACACCATATTAGACACCGTGTTTCCTTCTACGGGAGCCCATGAGGACAAAATGCATTTACTGATTTTTAACAAATGGTTACAAAACTTTTGCCATTCATAAACCTTGTTTTACACATTTCCCTTATCACTTGCTGCCAGTGATGAAAGGAAGTCTTCTCATTTTGCTGGAGGTTGCACGCCCAGGGATTTTTGACCCTAATGGCCATCTTGGCTTGAACACAAAAATACTGCTTGCTTGCAATGATTTAGGTATATACTGCCCCCTATCGCCAGGGAAAATACACACAATCACTTTAATATTCAAATGTTCAAATCTGACTAGAGGGGGAAAAAAAACTACAGGAAGAAAAGCCCAGAAAGTCCAATAGGAAGTTATCTACCCTCAAGTAAAACCTGTTGGGAAAAACACTCCTTAGTGGTTGAATCTTTCGTTGTTTCCCTAAAATTTATAATTGAAGCTGTCTATTAACCAAACCCAGACTTTAATGTGCACGTTTCTCTTCCAGTGGGTTTGCTCAACCTTGATGTTTGGTCCTGTTTTCCATCACAAACTCTTGTTGTTAGCGACGTGCAACATTTCGGTCAGAGTTGGTAGTTGGTAGAACCCACTTTTTTCCAGCCAGATATAGAAAGACCATTTCCATAAAGGGATATTATGAATGCTGGAGATCTGGGGACAGCAGCAGTTTATCACTCTACTTCAGATATACTAGAATTAAAGTGTTTGACAGATAACACCCTGATTGATTAAACACTCTTCAGTGGGTCTAAATAAAAATGATTTTTAACTTAATTAATATTTCCCTAACATGTTGCTGGGTTCCTGGATGTTCCTGAGCTGACCAGTACAATAGTCTTTATTCTTCCTTCTGTCAGCTGGTTTTTGATTTACTAGCAGGTCTCTTCTAAGGGTCTCTCCCTGTCCTGTGATTTCCTCTTCTGGGTGTGTGTACACAGCAAGGCTGTCAGTACGCTGGATTATGCTCCAGCTCCAGGGTTTATGAGAATTCCTTTGGATAGCCACCTATGACTTTATGAAACACTTAACTTGGTTTAATTGAATTTCCACATTTTGTGGTGAGTTGCTCTAGGTTTGCCCATCACCACAAAGGGGCACCAGAGAAGTTCCTTCCACGAAATAAAAGGGTAAAGCCAAATGTTAATCCTGCATGTGTGTGAACCTGAAAGATGGGAAAAATCAATGCGAGTAAAAGTGGATTGCTTATTTGTTGCCTGTCTGCAGGTCATCAAGTCAAAGACGAGAGACACGTTGCCTATTTATAGTGTAAATCAGGGAGACATTCAACAAGCTGCAATGTTTCTGTAGTCTCCCTCATAGAACTCCACATGCAGCCAGGACGGTTACAGCCTCGCTCCTCAGCAATCAGAGCCGCCACAGTTAGAGATTTGAAAAGCTGCTGCTGCAGAAGGTAGGGAGTTGGCACTGAGTTTTGGTATCCAGGCCTATCAACACGTTATATTTCAACCCATTATTTCCAAGAAGCATTATGTTAAATGCACATGCATTTTACTGTTTTCAACCAGCAAGTTAAAGTACAAAAAATAATTTTACTTACTGAAAAAAATGGTCTGTCAGTGCAATCAATACCACAGTTAGCCATCTTTGTCCAATAATTTCACAATTAACATCTGAACACGAATACACAGAGGACACAACTGATGGTCAAGTTCAAAGAATCAAAATGGCCGAACACTTTTAACGTGAGGCAGAGGCTGATGCCTTCCCATGCTCTGACAGTTCATTTGCAACCTGTCATTCAAGAGGACACGCCCCTAATTATATAATGTCAGGCTTTAAATACATCTAACCAGATAAGTTACAAAAAGATTCACCCCCTTCAGAGTTGTCATGATGGTAAACGAAACTTATTAAACCTAAAATGTTTTTTTGTACCAGGCTTGTTTATTCTTTCTGTGAAGTTGACATTTTTACATTGGAGTCGATGAGAATTTGCTCTGTTTTGGAGCCCGCCCCTAGTGGAAGGGGAACTGCATAATGAAGTTAAAAGTGATTCGGTTCAGATTCAGATTAATTTATGGTTTTTCAACAACTTCCTAAACTCTATCTGCAAAAATCTGTTTTTATTAAGAACTGACAGATCTGTAGTTTTTATTTAGATTAATCAAATTTTGATTTTCAGTCACTCAATCAGCTTAGTATCAACACTCATGATTCCCCACTAGCTGATAGACTCACAGGGACAAGGCAATATTCTGGGAATGCTTTGTCGAGCTCCTCAGCTGTTTGGGAGGAGCTCAACATGCTCCTCTATGCTCCTCAACACTGAAAGGAGCTAATTGGGGTTGTTTGGGCATCTGGTTTTAGATGTGCAACTGGGAGAAGACCTTGGGGAAGAACCAGGACTTACTGGAGATATTAAATGTTGCAATTGGCCTGCAAATGCCTTGGAGTGTCTCTGGATGAGCTAGAATGAGTGGTTCTAGGTAAAGGGGGTCTGGGCATCTCTGTTTAAGGTTTAGCACTTGCATCTTGGTTCTGGACAAGTGGAAGAGGACAAATGGATGGAGCAAACGAGCGTGCAATAAAGAGAAAGTTGAATGTTAACCTTGTCCGGATGGAGTGTTGCTCTCTCTGGGCTCTGAGGCTTGGAAACACAGACTGTTAATGGTATAGTCAGAGTTCCAGGCCTTTGTTGGTATAACTGGACATTGTGTCCTTTGGACTGATGAATAAAAGGACCATCCAGATCCACCAGCCATCACAGAGGTTATTGATGCTGCCATCTGAACTTACAGCAATAGATGGTGTATTTCTAGAAGATGTATAAAACCTACTCCTGCATAGTTCCCAAAGGCGTAAGTGACCCTAAATGTACCGTAGGCCTGAAGTGCTTGATTGGATGTTTGAAACAACGTTCATGAATTAAAAAGCATATTTGCAAAAGTAATCATTTGGATTTTCCACATGGTCACAACTTTTCCTCCATGAGTTTGTTTTAATGCTCTACAGATCTGGATGAATGTGTTTACTGAAGCTGGTGTTTGATTTGCTGCTGTGTGTCATTCCTTACAATCAGTCAGAGCTGTCATGTTATGATTATCTCTGAGTGTAGTTTTCCCACGGGTCAGCCTGTGGACTTTCCTGGCAGAATATTCCACAAAGCCGAGGTTTGATTCAGGGTGTTTAGAGAGTGTTGGCCACTCTGTTCAATCATTTACTTAATAGTTAGCCTGCAGTTTCCAGCTGTTTGAAATTTCAACTCGAGTCCCCCACCCCCAGCATCAATGTCTGCTAAAGTCTTGTTTCTTAGTTTTCTGTAGTCGTATGATGATATCCGAACATGTCAGCTTGTATTGAAGGTGAGTCAGCCCTCTGTGAGCCAGCTGCTGGTAGGATACTAACATCCATTGAGAGTTTTATCAGTTTCTTTGATCAGACTGAGGTCAATATGTCACAGTATCTGTAGTTTTTGGATTCCTTCTGTTTTCCCTGGTTAAGTTGGAGGAAACCTGACCAAGGCACACAAATAGAAGAATTTTCTCTGCTATGGATCTTCCTGGCTGGTGGATAGCTCCTGCCCCCTCCACCTTGCAATGGGAACACAGAGGGCAGAGACTAAGTAGATATAATGTCAGTAAGTTTGCAAAAATGTGTTTGTTTTGTTAATTCATCAAACCCAGTGTGCTGCCATTTGTGTGTATGTGTGTGTGTGTGTGGGGGGGGGCAGTCATGGCTGTTGGCTTTTTGTGGCTGAATGACATTAAACTGCTCTTACAATAAAACAATGCTGGCCCCAGCTGGTCAGTGTTTGAAAAATATCTCTGGCTCTGGTTTGGTTCTTCCATCCAGAGCTGTTTTCTGTCTCCAGGTGGATTCGGTTACAAGCCTTTCACTGCATCCAACAGGCTAATTTAACACAGTGGCATTCCACCGTGAAGTGAACAGACTTTAACTTAATCTTTGTAACTTAATTTCACAATTAGTCTATGTTTATTAATGGCAGCATTAGAAGGCTGTCCTAGTTAGGTGTTGTCCCCCCATCAGACTCTTGAGGACAGGGGTGGACATGTCTCCAGCTACAGCTTTCTCTTTACTAATGTAGCGGCTGTGATGAGCCCAGGCCTGTTGTCTCAGAGGTCTCATAACAGTTTTACAGAGACTGGAGGGAAGGGCCTGAGTGGCTCATGAAAGCAGCCCTTAAATAAACACCTGCTACAGTACAAGAAGAAAAAGGTTCTTTTTGCCTTTCATCTGACTCTAATTAACTTGAACTGTTTTTCTTTTAACCCAAAGTACATAGACTTTTATTGGTTTTTAGGTATTAAGGTAGGTAGAAACAAAACATTGCCGTTAATGTTGCATTAGTTTATGTTGCAAAGACATACAAGGAATAAAATATTTCACTAGAGCTGAAACAGTTCTACTAAAAGAAAAAATCCTCTATGTGAAACTCCTCAATGCCACCCAGAAAGCAGCGTAAGGCCGGGGACCACATGTTTCACGGGGACAGGTATTTATGCCATCAAACAAGGACAGAATACGACAAAAAGACAGAGAAGCCTCAAAGTTCGGAACTAAGTCCTACTTTAGAAAAACAAAAACACCACATTGAAATCAATTTAGTTCATTGCCATAACATCAGCGTCAACATTTTTATGTTTCTAATTAAAACGTCGTTGTGTCCTTGGGCAAGACACTTAACCCGAATTAGCCTTTCGCCGAGCCCCGCCCCCCTTAGTTACTGTTGCCAACTCCGACAATAAGTGGATCAAATACTGCAGCTCCGCAGATTTCCGTGATGGAAAGAAGTAGACAGATGCGTGTCAGCGACATTTTTTGGAGCAATTTCTCCTCAATTTCATCCAGATTGAGGCAAAATGTGTTACAAGATGCAGTGGAGGGATATATTAGTGTCGGCTCCGCTGAGCGAAGCGTAGCAGGGAACAAGGAGTTGGGAGTTTGGGAGAAGGTCCGGCGTCCGGGGACGCGTGGATCCGAAGAGCGGTGGCGGGGATGCAGTGTCCCTGTGAGCTGTCAGATGATCTGAGCTGCAGGCAGCTCTAACGGAGAAAAGCTCCCAGCGCTCTGCATCGCTCAGTTGATCATCTCAGCTGAGTCTGTTAATAAAATGTAACTTTTTATGCCCGTGTTTACTTTCATTTTTAGTTCCCGGCCGGAGCTCGGCATTAATTCATCACGTGATCTTGACACCACCTAGCCTAGTGAACTAGACCAAATTCTTGCTTTGCATATGATGGCTTGCCAGGCTAGACACCACCCGCTGTTGTGCCAATAGGCTTAATGTGCGTTTATATAAGACACACGGTTGAGATAATATTACGCTGATTTGCCGGCACGGTGTGTCTATAAAGGGTCTTCTTGGATAGTCTGGGAGGTGGACCTCCGCTCAGCCGCGGGCGGGGGGAGCACTCATGCTTGCTGGTTGAGCTTGATAAGGAGGTTCTGAAGGGAAACGAAGGAGACACGACTACTATCGAGGCTAATGCTTAGTAGTAAATTAGGCTTAGCTTCATCCTTTTGTTTGGAGCTGTCGGATAGTAACGGTTGCTATGATGTGTGATTGGACAATAGCCGTTCTGGGGGCGGGGCCGGCGAAAGGCTAATTGCCTCTGTTGGTGGTGGTCAGAGGGGCCGATGGCGCAACAATGCAGCCTCGCTTCTGTCAGACCGTCCCAGGGCGGCTGTGGCTACTCAGTAGCTTACCATTATCAGCAGTGTGTGAATGTGAGAGTGCATGCAGCGTCTTTGAGTGTCCTAACAAAGCGCTATATAAATTCGATGAATTATTATTATTATTATTATTATTAAAATAATGTTCTACTCAGAAGTATTGAGTCTGTCAATGAGACCTGCGAGATGCAGTGTCCGGGGTCATCCTGCATAAAGCAGAGGGATGGATTTTAAAGGTGGAGCTGCATCACTCAGGTCTTCAGACCGGTCACAACTCTATCATTCAAAATAAAATTTCAAGATTCTGCATTCAGATTGAATTCACTGTTTCACCAATGTTGACATGTTCTTAGAAAAGGAATCACAAGCCGTCACAAGCAGCTGTGCTGAGGAACTCACCTGCCTTCAGAAATATTTCAGAAAGAAATGTTTCCACAAGAGCAAAAGTCACAGCTGTTGTTTGGTTTTTGTTTAATGCAGCATGCTAATGACCAAAGGAGCTGCTCAGAGCATTTGGGCCATCTGTAAGAGGCCTGAGACCTGGGGCCGGTGCTGTGGTATTGTTATCATATTAAATATACATGTATAAAATCTAGAGCTGGGTGGTAAACCGAACATTTACTGTTACCAAAATGTATAACTCTGACCTACGTCATTTTGCCCATGTCGGTATGTCCGGTATTTAAAAAAATGAAAAGACCTGAGTAGGTTGCTGATGTTCATGTCCCTTTAAGAAGCTGTGGCACAGACCAGTAGAGTCTGCATCACAGTCCCACGAGTCTCTCGCTACTCGCAGGCCGTGGCTGCTTGTAGCTCCCCGAATCTTGCGACACCTCTCTGCTCAATGCTGCTCAGGGCCACGGTGCTCCACAGCCAGCCGCAGTTAACGGCAAGCAGCCATGAGCGTGATCAGCAGGCTATAAGGATGAGCGGTGATGGTGGTAGATTTGGTTGAGGAGAAGCTTTTACCAAAAAAATGCTTCATCATTCATTTGGTAACATTATGGATTCAGCAAGGACAATGTGAAAGACAAATGAAAACGGTGCAGAAAGACGGTAGCACCAAGTCAAGGTAATAAATCCTCCTCCACTGTCAGTACAACCAGACTTTATAGAGAACCTGACAACTCAAATGTGACAATATTCACATGATGCAGCTATTTGTAATATCCATTTTAGAATATAAGAGATTGTCTCTTAGATACTTTGTGTTTACAGCAAATTTTAATACTTTTACTTTTCTACTTGTTCAGTTGTGCTTGGTTTTTCGATCAATCTTAACAACTAAAGTACTTAGTACTCTGTTGGACGTTTTTTAAAGTAGAAATTAAAAATAATTGCAATTAACAGATCTGGGGGAATAATACTACCAATAAAACTGGCTGTGGATCAATTATGCTGCCAAAGCCCCATCTAGTGGACACCTTTTGCTTTTACACTTACAGGTAATCGTCCATTTATCGTTATCGAGGTGAACTCCTCAACATACCGTGATATTGATTTGAGACCATATCACCCAGCCCTCATATAAACACACTTGTCATATAATCAGGTCAGCTTGACTGCATATCAACCGTTTTGTTTGTTGTTCTCTAGGATGCTGTTTGTTCGTTACGAAGGTGTGTAGGCATCTCTAAAGGTTTTAGTGAACATATGTGTTCTGTGCAGTTGTCGTTCCCATGGAAACAGGCCTTTATTTTAGTTAAAAATATGTCTCAGCTGAGTTGTTGACTGCTTCGTTTGAGACACAGTGACTGTTCAAAATCCACCTGCTTATAAATGTAAAGTCAGGCGTACAAGCTGTAATTATATTGTATAAAGCACATTCTGGCTTTTATGTGTTTGGGACCTTTGGGACTGTTACAGACATCAGCTCTGTTATTCATTAGATTAGGAGTCCAGCCTCAGCTCATACTGCTGTGGTGCTCCATAGCTTTTATTATGAACGTATTGTGAGGTGAAGGGTAACTATTTTCATTGGTTTCTAAGTGGTGAATTTTATGAATTGAAGTCTTTTAAAGACGTGATTTGATCATGGTTTGACTCAAGCTCCTTGTTCAGCTCAGCAGTGGCCTTTATCCAGCTCATTAGGGAGCTAAAGCCCTCACTTCTCCTTCCTTACTGAATTAATGGAAACATATACATAGTGGACTCCACAAGTGTGTGTGGGGTGGAGTGGGGGCCAGTGTAACCACACAATAGTGATTTGTTTCTTGTTCTCTGCCTCTTTACATTCTAATCAGTTTCAGTTTGTTGGAAATTAGATCACATTTAAACGAGAGCGTTTTTTTCTGCCAGTACAGAAAAATTGAGCTCTTTTGGAAGAAAACTGGTCTCCATGTCCATCTGCTGCATCTAAAGGATCATTTGACCTCCTTTAACTCTGCAGTCAGACACCAGGGCTGCATATTTCTCCAACCTGGTGTCCCAGAGCAAAGGGAATCCCAAGGTGTTGTTTAACACCATCAGCAGTATTGTCTCTCCTGCTTCACCTACAGCCTCCATTCACTCTGATGGAGATTGTGAGAACTTTCTGTCTTTCTTTGTGGACAAAGTCAATAAGGTTAGATCCAGCATCTCTCCTTAAGCCTCATCTCTGCCTCCTCCGACTCCAACCCGGCCTGTCGTCCTAGATAGCTTTGCTCCTGTTTCTATGCCTGAACTAACCAGACTAGTTAACTCTATGAAAACATCTGCACGCCCCCTCAACATCTGACCCTCATCTTTGTTTAAAAATGCTGTTCAGTCCATCGGTCCCAGTGTGCTCTCTGTAATTAATGCTTCCTTGGTCTCTGGTCAGGTCCCTGCTTATTTTAAGAACGCTGTAATCCACCTGCTTCTTAAAAAACCCAATCTTGATCCATCTCTCCATAGCAGCTTCAGACCCATCTCTAAACTTCCGTTCATTTCCAAGATCTTGGAAAAGGTTGTGGCTAAACAACTCACAGCTGTTCTTGGTGAACATAGCACATATGATTGTTTCCAGTCAGGTTTTCGTAGAGCTCATTCTACTGAAACAGCTCTTCTCAGGGTCTCTAATGACCTTCTGACTCACAGTGATGCAGAGGACTGTTCTGTTCTGGTTCTGCTGGATCTGACTGCAGCCTTTGACACTGTTGACCATCACCTGCTACTGGATAGGCTGAGAGACTGGGCAGGCCTATCAGGAACTGCTCTGGAGTGGTTCTCCTCTTATCTGTCAGAGCGTTCCTTCTCTGTGGTCATCTCCAACTTTCGGTCCTCCACCACCTCCCTCACCCATGGTGTCCCACAAGGTTCTGTGCTGGGCCCTCTACTGTTCCTCCTCTATTTGTTTCCTCTTCAGCACATCCTGAGCTCTTGTAAAGGAATCTCCTACCATCTTTATGCAGATAACATCCAACTGTACATCTCCTTTAAGCCCCATGAGATGTCTAAGCTGCAGCTGTTGCACAGCTGCTTAGACTCTATTAAAACCTGGATGGCTGGGAACTTTCTACAGCTGAATGAAGACAAGTCTGAGATCCTCATCTGTGCCCCAGACAAGCTGGTTCCCAAAGTCAGAGACTGTCTTGGTCAGCTTTGCTTCTCACACCAAACCCTCTGTCAGGAATCTTGGTGTGACCTTTGACCCAGCTCCCACCCTGGATTCTCATGTCAGTTCTCTTGTTCGCTCTTCCTTCTTCCATCTCAGGAACATTGCTAAGCTGAGTCCCATTCTGTCCTGCTCTGAACTTGAGATTGTTCTCCACACCTTCATCTGCTCACGCTTAGACTACTGCAACTGGCTTTTCACTTGTCTGAGCAGAACCTCCCTGAACCGTCTACAGGTGGTCCAGAATGCCTGTGCTAGGCTGCTGACCAAGTCCTCCAAACACACCCACGTCACCCCGCTCCTCTTCCAGCTTCACTGGCTGCCGGTTAACTTCAGGGTTCATTTCAGGATCCTGGTTCTGGTTTTTAGGGCCTTACATGGACAAGCACCATCATACATTGATGATCTTCTCAGTCCCTACACCCCCAGCAGGTCCCTGAGGTCCAGTGATCAAAGCCTACTGGTTGTGCAGTGCACCAGGCTAAAGACCAAAGGTGACAGATCATTTTCTGCTGTGGCCCCCAGACTCTGGAACTTTCTCCCCCTGAGCCTGAGATCAGTGGACTCAGTGGTCTCCTTTAAAAACTCATCTGTTCAGGTGGCTTTGGTCTGACCTCCTGCTGATTCTTCATCACTACCTTCTCTTCATGATGCTCTTTCTACCATTTCTGCCTTTACCGGGATCCACTGATTACCCTTTTCTTATTCATTTTCTTTTTCCCTTTCCTCACATGTTTCCTTTTATAATCACAGCTTTTACTTTTCTCATTTTTTAAATTTTTTTACTTTTTACTTTTAAATTTTTTGTTCTTGTGAAGCGCCTCGTGATTTTTATCTTGAGAGGTGCTATATAAAAGATTGTTTCTTCTTCTTCTTTAGCTCTTTTTTAATTTATTTTTTTAAGGCGCAGTATTAGTTCTTAGAAAAAGCCATTTAAGCAAGTTACATTTATAAAAAGAAAAACAACAATTCGAAGGTCTGACTCCTCCTTTAGTCCCCCTTATAGTCACAAGATAATATGGTTACAGGAAACTGGTATAACACCGGCTTGCAACACACACATACACGCATGAGCAGACATACAAGGATATCAAAATGACCATAACTTCCACCCCACACACACACACACACACACACACACACACACACACACACACACAAATGAGGTATGCTAACATGTGTAGTGTATGGTCTTTTGATGGGAAAAAAACTATGGTTTCTACCTTTCTTTCTTTAATCTGAACTTCTAAATCATAAGAGCTCAGCACCACCGACAAGATCGGAAGAAACCCCACCACCAACAAAACTTACAGAACATGAACCAAACTCTGTCCCTTCTGCCAGCTTACCGTGGTGCTCACACACAAACACTCATCCTCATGCAAACAACAAAGTTAGTTGAGACTTAGCTCCATTCCCAGACAATAACACCGTCACCTAAATGTTTCCCAATAAGAACAGAACCAGACTAAGCAGATGTAAAACCACTCCTTAAAGAACAAGTCACTCCCCTACCAGAGTCTTACTCCACCCACACTCCTTGTTTGAAAAACGAGCCAAAAGAAGGAGTTGCCTGGTAGACGGAGAGGCAGTGATTGACAGCGCACACACACACACACACCCTCTCTGAGATTCTCCATCAGAGATACGAACCGCTAACAAACACACTTCTCTTCATGCTTGGCTGTTCTGTGCAGCGGGGTGAGATGGTCAGATGAGCAGTTTTATGGATGGGTCATGAGCCAATCCTTTACAAGGAGGACCAGCGCTGGACTGGATTAGGTTTTTCCAGGATTGTATGTTTAAGAGGAGATTCAAATTACTCAATTTGTGACTCAAATTAACTTAATTTATTGGTTTCCATCAGTATTTGAGGAGCATTTTAAGCAATATGACAAAAAATGTTCCAGAAAAAAAATCTCAGATGGTACCTTTAAGCTTTTGTGTTTGTTTTTGTGAGGTGTTACGTTTGATTTGTCAGTTGGGGGGTGTGGGGGGGGGGTTCATGGGCCAGGTGGGCGTTTCCCTGGATAAAAAGTGCTGATTTAGATGAAACAAAGTTGAAGTGATTATGTATGTTTTGTCTTCCTGTTGCTCATTGATGCTGGCAGCAGAGGAAGTGGAGCAGATTAATCTAATGGTGGTACAGTCAGGCCAATAAGGAGCTGAACTCTGGGAGGACAGAAGGAGCTTAAATCAATCACTGCTTTTCTAATTCATGCCTCCTTTTCATTGTTTCATCGGTAAAATCAAATGTAGTAAACAGTAGTAATTCCAGTCAGCCGTTGGTCATGAAAAACTGCTTTTCTGCTGTCTGGTGACTGTTTCAGTTCCAAACAATGAAAGTGTTTGGCAGCAGAGAAAATGTTTTAACATCCTTAACACTATGCAGGGTCACAGTTGAACAAACCCAGATGACCGGAGAATGCTGGGGGCGCTCCAAAGTAAACCGGACACAGCCTATACTCCTCCAGAACCGTGGCGGCTTTAATTCCCTACACACAGCCAACGAAATGGGAAGGATGGGATTTATTTTTCTCTAGTTGTTCTGTTACGCTTCAACTAACATCTTTCTTCATGTTTAGAAAATCACAATTCTGTATTTTACTGTTATTGTGAAAATTTACAGCATATTTGTTTGCAGTCATATATGTGACTTGGTGTCTGGTTTAGTGAGTTTTACCCAGGCTGACTCATTACAGTTATTTCCTCTATGGTAACAGAGGAGCTCTCAGGGGATCCACTGGGAAACATCAGACTTTTTCAGAACTCTGTTCCCAAATCGGGATAACAGAGTTTGTGGTTTGCTTTTTCTCCTTCAGCTCCATGTTTGAGAGCTAAACATGAGATGGTGTCTTTGTACCAGAGTTCTCTCTGGTTCCTCTTGGTGTTGGAGCTCTGACTCTAATCTCATGTTTTCTGATAGGATGAGCTGATCTTTGACATCATCATCATCAATCATATATTATTAAATATAAATGTTCTTCACACAACAAATATTGATGAATCTGAATTTGTTATAACTACTGACCGTTAGGGCAGCACAGTAGATGAAAACATGATCACCCAGTGATGTTCAGGATCACAAAGGAGCTGAATATCTCAAAGAAACAACATGCACAACAATAATTTGGTTTTCAGATGGACCCTAAAGTCCTCCGAGATGTAGAAGATGCTAAAACATGTGGAAAGTTCTATGTTAACATGAGATAAGTGTAGAAAATGTGGGTTTATTGCCACTGATGTCAGCATTATTTCTAATGCTTGTTTTACAAAATTTGAGCAGCCATTTCAAACTCTTCCACAGATCAAGGTCATGCAGCTCAAGAGCTCCTCGTCTCCCACCAGTAATGATGATGTTGGTGTATTTTGGTATTTATATGTTTGTTAGCAAATTATCTCATGAACCAATCCATGGAGTTAATCAAAACTTTCAGAATGTAATCATTAAATTTACATATAAAATTGAAGTTTTTGGGTTACCCAATGTTGGCCACCATAGCTAAAGAAAGATGTTTCACTTGTTTAATCGATACATTTGCAGTGGAACAGATTAAGACGATGATACCTCACTTAGATCATTGTTGATGTTATCATCATAACCCAGTGGACCCAAACTTTAGAGCGCTTTCTCTCTGCCACGCTGCTTGCTCTGTTTACAGCTCGCCAGCAGCGACTGACGACATTACACTCTTAAGCATGTGCTGCTGTCTATCTTGGCAAATCGCTGTCTCACAAGTTCTTGTTAATGAAGTACAAGAACCGAAACAAGGCACCGTTTCATATCACGTGAATTGTTCCTCGGTAGGTAACACAGAATTCGGTCGGTGCCTTAAAAAGTACCGAATTTGTCCAACAGAAACATGAGGTGAATTATGTGTGTGTGTGTGTGTGCGCGTGTGTGTGTGTGTGTGTGCGCCAGAGTACTTGATGATGATGAACAGTGGTGGAGGAATGGTGAGAAAGAGGACCGCTGCCCTTATCAACTCCCTAACCGATCAGTAGGAAGCCCATGTGCTGCTTGAAGGCTCCACCCACTCCGGTCAGGGGTCACCTGGCCTGTGTTTAACTAACATGACCAATCAGGGCTAACACTGTAATCTCTCTGTGTTTTTAGGAAACTTTAAAAGATGTGGCTTTTAAATTTTGCTTTTAAATAACTTTATTTTTTTTTTTCTTTCTTTGTTAGTTTTATCTCATTTTTCTTTTAGTGTTATCTGTTTCTTCTACTTCTGGGCTTGACGTTCTGTCACTTTGTTGTGAAGAACTCTGTGGATTTTACCTAGGAAAGGTGCTGTATAAATAAATGTTACTTTACTTACTTAGCAACCATGTTAACCGAGTTAGCATTAATAATAACTTATGTTTCAGTGTAGACAACAACGTAACTGTCTGACATATATAGCGGTTCTTCAAAAAAACACAAGGCAGGATATAGTGTGTAGTACTAGGTAGTAGATAATAGCAGTAACATCCACATACAATAACAGCAAGCATTTCAACACTTCCAATTCACAAAATCCAGTCAGTGTATGACATGCGACGGACACTATCACAAACACAGCATGTTGGTGGTTGGCGCCTGCGATATAAATGGTGTTAAAAGTGTACAAGCTAACGGCCAAGCAAGCAAAACACCTCCTGAATCTCTGCCATCCAGCTCCTGCCCTTAACTTAAGGCGGCTTTGACAAGCGTGTCACCTGATTGGCCAAGGACAGTTACATGACCCATCACATATGTATTATATGTACTGGCATTTATTCTCAGGCAGTGGGAGCTCAGGACTTCACTTAATCGTGGGCTGTAAAAAGCAGTTCTCATAATACAGGACAAAAGGATGTCCCAAATGGGACAATCCAACTTAAATGAAAATACGTGACGTTCCAGCAAATATGGGACAGGTGGCAACCCTATGTGAAGTTGCTAATGCTAATGGTTAGCTTCTACTAGCCAAGACGTTCTTTGCTGTTTCCTGGACGCTAAACCAACAACAGTTTTCCCTGTCGCGAGCCAAGATGGGTGAGTCCATGAATGTTAAAGGGGACCTAGAATGAAAACCAACATTTTCCTTGTTGTTGTTGAATAAAAACAGCTTGGGTGGTCAACAGTAGCATGCCTAAAAGTCAAAGCTGTGTGTGACCTACTTTTTATGTAAATTAGAAAGTTGAAAAAGGCGAGAGAAAACCTCCTGTTCTGAGAAAGCCTTTCTAACAACGTCACAATGAAACCACTCCTGCTACATCTACATGTTCCAACCCACTTCAACGTCAGCAACATTTAAATGCTGGTCTCAGCAACGCTACCGCTGAGCCACGGTTAGCCGAGCCTCTGTTAGAGAAAACAGGTATTTTATTATGAGCCTTATTATTCGTGTTTTATTTGGCCATTCATCAGGGCTCCTGCATAAGCTCCAACAACATTTTATATGATCCAAAGGGGTTCAAATGAAGGCAACTGGACTTCTTTGGTTTCTTGAAGACGTTTCACTTCTCATCTGAGGAGCTTTGTCAATTCTGACTGGAATATGGGAGGGTCGATCTTATAAACTGTAGCTGTCCGTTGTTGCTTAACAAGCTGAAACTACCTATGAATACCCCTCATCCCTACCTCCTGAGGAGTTGTTTGAGTCATTAGCCTCTATTGTGTCGGAGTCATTGTATTGATTAGGTGCAGGAGGGTGTGACCTAGACTGAAACAGTTTGGGAATCAGGTTCAGAGCTGCATTATAGGTGAAACCTGACCTCTATTTAATGTAGACAGTTAAAAGACTTTAAAATGTCTAAAATGAGCAGGGATTACTTTCCTCGTTACTGACCCAGCTGGCCGTCCGCTTCGATCCTGTCTCAGTCCCAATAAAACCAGTTACTGGTGCACAAACTAGCAATGAAGTAAAAAAGAAATAATGCTCCTTTTCACAGGGAACAGATGGGCTGCAGGGATGCTTTCCACTGGAATCAGAACCTTTCACTTGTAAAATATCCCATAATATTTTAATTCTAGCTTTAATACCAGACAGGTTTCATGACACCTGGAGCAACGAATTATGAAATTACTTTGTTTTAGTGTGTGTGTGTGTGGGGGGGGGGGCTACAACCCCCCCAACAGGTGGTCTCTTTAACTGAATTTCCTGTTCACCTCTCAGCCTTTCCCATATTTATGTAAATCTGTTGACTGAATTTAGCAGCAATCTGATACTCAGCAATGTGTAATGACAAGTAATGCGACAGAAGAATGTGGTTTGAGTTAGAGCTGCATCAGAACCGGGCCTGGGCCTGGGCCCAGGCAACACACCACACCTGTATCACATTAGCACAGCTCACAGGAAAGAAAAAATATATGAGAAAGCAAAAAATACTGCAAAGGTAAAAAGACAATAAATGAAGTAGAGGAACACTGGCTTTATTTTACTACAATCTGTTTTATTACATACGTGGTTGACAGGCCAGAGGGGTCAGGTGGTATTTAGGAAGTGTGTTAGTAATATTGAGGTTGTCCGTCAAAGTTGGAGCACATATCACATTGTCAAAGGAAATGTCATTTACTGTTATTTGTATCTATCGTAGCCCGTCCACTAAAGTAGGTTTTTATGAGCAGTTAAAAGATTTACTGAAATCTTGTGATCACGACAAGGAGATCATTATTATGGGTGATTTTAATATAAACTGGGATGACAAAAAGGAAAGAAGAAGCCTTAAGCAAATAATGGATTACTTTAATTTTAAGCAGCTAATAGACCAACCCACTAGATTAACAGATAGATCGCAGACAATAATAGACTTATTATTTACCAACAAGCCTGATAGGATAGCCAAAACGTATAACTTTGTGACTGGCCTCTCGGATCATAATAGCATTTTCTTTTCTAGGAAGCTATTAAAACAGAAATATGTAAGGTCCTGTGTTACCTCCACCTCATATACCACCACTTCAACAACTATACATACTCAGAAAGAGAACATTAGTAAAGAACTAGGAAAAATAAACTGGGAAAATATTTTATCAAATCCAAATATTGAATGCAACTGCAATGCTTTCTTTTACAAACTTAAAGAGGTGATCTCTTCTTTAACATCGACAGCTAAACATAGGCAAAAAAGGAAAGCAAACTCACTACCTTGGCTAGATGTTAACTGCCATAGCCTACTAAAGTTCAGGGACGTGTTGCTTAAAAAATATTTACTTTCTAGATTATCAACTGACAGACTGAAATTTACTCAGGCAAGGAATAAGGCAGTCCAAGCTATACGAAAAGCTAAGGCCAATTTTTTTATTACTATTATGCAAAATGCAAAAGGAAACAGTAAAAGAATATGGCAGACTATTCAAAAAGTTCTAGGCAAATATGACAAGAAGAGAAATGGACCTATTGAGCTAACTACAAACAATGAAGTGATTAATAATCCCGGGATGGTTGCAAATGCATTTAATAGTTATTTTATAGAAAGCGTTACCAGCCTCACAAAGCTTTTTCCAATCCCTTCCATTATTCCATGCCCAGTTAATAAAGATCTGCCTATCTTTCATCCAGTTAAGGCAACTAAAGAAGATATATTCAAAATCATTACAAACTTTAAATGTTCAAAAGCAAAGGATACACTGGAAATTGACTCTTATTTTCTCAAGACACACATAGAAACATTAGTTCAACCAATTACATTAATGGTTAATCAGTCTATCAGCCAGTTTAGAGTTCCCTCCTCTTGGAAGAAGGCTATTGTTACTCCAATATTTAAGAGCGGGCTAAAGTCTGACATGACCAATTATCGACCTATCAGTATTCTACCCATTGTTTCCAAAATTGCAGAAAAATGGATGACAACTCAGTTAGCTAGCCATCTAGATGAGGGTCATTTTCCATTTGCCCAATGCCAGTTTGGTTTTAGGGCTAGACACTCCACTGAAACAGCTCTTTGCTTTTTCATTGAGCAGGTCAAAGGTCTATTGGATACAAATCCATGTGTGGGAGCAGTATTTTTAGATTTAAAGAAGGCATTTGACACTGTAAATCATGAAATTTTATTGAACAAGCTTACTTATTTCAATTTCTCTAGTGAATGTATTCAGTGGTTTAGATCATATCTCAACAATAGAATACAATGTGTAACTGTGAATGGTGTCAGATCTTCTTCCGTTAATTGCAAGGTTGGAGTTCCACAAGGATCCATTTTGGGACCAATATTATTCTCTATGTATATAAATAATTTACCGACCATATGCCCTGAACTTAACACAGTTATGTACGCTGATGATGCCGTAGTTTTTGTTCAGGGTAAGGATGAGAAAATTGTGGCAGAAATACTTACAAATGCCATGTCCAGAATCCAATCCTGGCTAACGGAACATTGTTTGTCCCTGAACACCAAAAAGACGGTATGCATGATGTTCACAAAGAAACCTGTAAAATCCACTCGGGTTAAGAAAGGAAAAACATGGTCTGGGTCTTCTGTGTTTCTGGAAGCTGAGGAATTGGAGTTGGTTACAAATTACAAATACCTGGGCGTCACTTTGGATTGTAACCTTACATTCAAAAAACATATCAAACAAGTCATTAAACCACTAAATTTTAATCTGAGTAACTTTAAACAAATAAGACCATTAATGTCAGAAGAAGCAGCTAAACAGTATCTTAACTGTATGATTTTATCTCATATTCAGTACTGCTCAACAGCATGGTCATTTACCAGTGATTCTGCATTGAAAC
>SSNS01000003.1:6817770-6843371 GCA_006937985.1 Aphyosemion australe | reverse complement strand
CCCCCCTCTGATACGCAGATGTCCACACCCTCCCCTGATCTGAGCTCTTTAAAAGCTCTCTCATTCGGAACGCTGTATTTCGGACTGAGAAAATCACAATGGGAAAAGGCCGAAGGAATCTCTCCCGAAAAATAATGTCTGATGCTTCAACATCTACTACCGAAGATAAACTGAAAGAGGAGAGCTCTGATACGCCGCCGTCATGCTCCGCAGCGTCAACATCAGAGAGCTCCGATACACCAGTGTCGAGGGCGCTGGTGTGTGGGAAAGCTGTAGAGATCCAGCAGATGCCTGCAGGGGGTGGCGCACCCCGGAAATCATCGCTGTACCTCTGCAGAGTCCAGCTTCCACCACTCGGCGGTAAAGATGCGCTGGAGCAAATCTGGTCCCTGGAGCCTTACGGCTACATCGGCAGTTTCGGCTACCGGTTCGTATATGAGGCTAAAGAACTTAACCTGCTGCACGATCCTGCTCGAGACATTCCGCTGATCGAGCATCTGTCACTTGCGGCTGTTCTCTGCTACAATGACTGGGCGGTGCTCAGGCATGCCGTTCCACGTCGGGTGTACAACGACAACCGGGAGAGGCCTCCACCCCCCGCAAAACGCAACAGACCACAGGCTCTCCCATCGATACGCGAAATTCAGAATGCACCGATTGCTTTCAGCGCATCCTGGGAAAGTCGGAGGGATGGTGACGGGCCTTGGATGCTCGTGGCCTCGGTGCGTGAGAGAGGATCTGAACTGTTTCTAGCGCTTGAAAGCATCCATGCTGAATGCGGTATTTACCGTCTTTTACTGGTCATCCCCTTCGATGCTTGGTGTGACAAGATGGATGAAGTTGCAGAGCGTATTACACTGCTGTTCCGCAGCAGCCGCTGCTGGAAAGACATTCTCACAGTGCGGAAAAAGTTGGAGTTCTAAGCCCCTCCCCCATAGGGGGACCCCGGCTCCGTCATCAGACCACGCCTCCTTCACATCTGCTTATAAACAACCTTCCTCGGCAACCCTTTCCATCGCATTTGACTGACAGCATCAGCATGACCGGGTTCTACACGCAAACCAGCCTAGATGACCTGTGGGGCGCTGACAGCGTTATTCCCAGCCCTAGCTGGCTTCCATCCGCTTCTTCGCAATCTCCTTCTACGCCTCCGAGATATAACGGGAGCCCTCGTCCTAGGTCCACACCACCGCTCTTTCTGGACGATGGCTTCCAGAGGCTTCCGACAATAATGGAGGTTGCGGAACCCGTTCGACCTGCGTCTGCCCCGGCTGCCCTCTGTCCATGGAATGAGGAGGCCCCTGCTTCTCTGACTGTGCCCGATGTCCTGTGCCGCTGGAGAGACGAGAGCCCCGAAGCCCCACCACCAACACCTGCGAGCCCAGAACCTCAGAGCTATTCACCAGAACCTGCAGCAACCGCTGACGGTTACCCAGCTGGTTCTGACGGGACCGCTGCTGCCGCTCTGGAGGCCTGCACGCTCCAGACAGATGATCAGCAACTTCATTCGGAGCACTGGATGTTTGACGGCACTCTGGAGGTGTTGAAGGACGCCCTTCTCCACATCGTGAACATTGTCATCAAAGATTTCGTGGTTTCAATCTGCAGAGGATGCGAGGTCGACCACCCCAGCCAGCGCAGGCATGAATGCCTTTTTGCCTTTTTGTTGTTGTTGGTATAGCCATCTGAGCAGCCTCAGTTCAGAGAAATAGCATTTACATCCATGAAGGCTGATGAGCTAGTCCAACAACACCTGTAAAAACTAATCAGATTTTAAAAAAGAAACACATTTCTAATAATGAAATTTAAAAAACACAGAGTAAGTGAAATTTTTAAAACTAATCTAAAACCTTTTTTTTCAGATTTTAAAAAAAAAAACACATTTCTAAAAATCTAGTAAATGAAGTTTAAAAAACTAATCTAAAACTTTTTTTTCAGAATTTTTAAAAAAAACAACACATTTCTAAAAAACTAGTAAATGAAGTTTAAAAAACTAATCAGAGTAAATGAAATTTAAAACAGGGGGACTATAATCGTGAACCGTCTGAGTCAATTTTCTTTTTTTAGCTGTTTGCGGTAATCAGAGTCACTCAGCAGAGAGTCAATGCTTGCAGGTCAGCCTCTGAGAGTCGATCGTAAATTGAAAAGATAGCTTCGTGTACAGGTTTTATTTTTTTGAATTCGTGCAGCAATGTCACAACCACCGGAAGCAGCGCAGCATCATCCAGCGGCATGCCGTGCAGAGCCAGAAAACGCTTCAGAGCAGGGATCAGTTGAGGCGTTAAAACCCTCTGCAAGATTTCCATAAAGTGGAAATTGTAAAATAAGTCATTTTCAGTGACAAAAAGGCATTCATGCCTGCGCTGGCTGGGGTGGTCGACCTCGCATCCTCTGCAGATTGAAACCACGAAATCTTTGGTGACAATGTTCACGATGTGGAGAAGGGCGTCCTTCAACACCTCCAGAGTGTCGTCAAACATCCAGTGCTCCGTCTGAAGTTGCTGATCATCTGTCTGGAGCGTGCAGGCCTCCAGAGCGGCAGCAGCGGTCCCGTCAGAACCAGCTGGGTAACCGTCAGCGGTTGCTGCAGGTTCTGGTGAATAGCTCTGAGGTTCTGGGCTCGCAGGTGTTGGTGGTGGGGCTTCGGGGCTCTCGTCTCTCCAGCGGCACAGGACATCGGGCACAGTCAGAGAAGCAGGGGCCTCCTCGTTCCATGGACAGAGGGCAGCCGGGGCAGACGCAGGTCGAACGGGTTCCGCAACCTCCATTATTGTCGGAAGCCTCTGGAAGCCATCGTCCAGAAAGAGCGGTGGTGTGGACCTAGGACGAGGGCTCCCGTTATATCTCGGAGGCGTAGAAGGAGATTGCGAAGAAGCGGATGGAAGCCAGCTAGGGCTGGGAATAACGCTGTCAGCGCCCCACAGGTCATCTAGGCTGGTTTGCGTGTAGAACCCGGTCATGCTGATGCTGTCAGTCAAATGCGATGGAAAGGGTTGCCGAGGAAGGTTGTTTATAAGCAGATGTGAAGGAGGCGTGGTCTGATGACGGAGCCGGGGTTCCCCTGTGGGGGAGGGGCTTAGAACTCCAACTTTTTACGCACTGTGAGAATGTCTCTCCAGCAGCGGCTGCTGCGAAAAAGCAGTGTAATACGCTCTGCAACTTCATCCATCTTGTCACACCAAGCATCGAAGGGGATGACCAGTAAAAGACGGTAAATACCGCATTCAGCATGGATGCTTTCAAGCGCTAGAAACAGTTCAGATCCTCTCTCACGCACCGAGGCCACGAGCATCCAGGGCCCGTCACCATCCCTCCGACTTTCCCAGGATGCGCTGAAAGCAATCGGCGCATTCTGAATTTCGCGTATCGTTGGGAGAGCCTGTGGTCTGTTGCGTTTTGCAGGGGGCCTCTCCCTGTTGCCATTGTACACCCTACGTGGAACGGCATGCCTGAGCACCGCCCAGTCATTGTAGCAGAGAACAGCTGCAAGTGACAGATGCTCGATCAGCGGAATGTCTCGATCAGGATCGTGCAGCAGGTTAAGTTCTTTAGCCTCATATACGAACCGGTAGCCGAAACTGCCGATGTAGCCGTAAGGCTCCAGGGACCAGATTTGCTCCAGCGCATCTTTACCGCCGAGTGGTGGAAGCTGGACTCTGCAGAGGTACAGCGATGATTTCCGGGGTGCGCCACCCCCTGCAGGCATCTGCTGGATCTCTACAGCTTTCCCACACACCAGCGCCCTCGACACTGGTGTATCGGAGCTCTCTGATGTTGACGCTGCGGAGCATGACGGCGGCGTATCAGAGCTCTCCTCTTTCAGTTTATCTTCGGTAGTAGATGTTGAAGCATCAGACATTATTTTTCGGGAGAGATTCCTTCGGCCTTTCCCCATTGTGATTTTCTCAGTCCGAAATACAGCGTTCCGAATGAGAGAGCTTTTAAAGAGCTCAGATCAGGGGAGGGTGTGGACATCTGCGTATCAGAGGGGGGGCAGAGGGGCATTCCTGTGACGTAGGGGTAAATGAAGCATCGTGTCATAAAATCCTGGGGAGGGGTATTGACATCTGGAGTCAGCACCGGCGGGTTGAGGGGGGCGAAGGAGACAATGGATTCCTTAGATTATTGACATCTGGAGTCAGCACTAGCAGAACGAGGGGGGTGATGCTGGAGGAAGTGGATAAGCTAGCTTCATAGAAATCAGGGGGGGTGACAATATAACTTTTGACATAAAGGTTCAATGCTTTATTACACCGGACACTAATTAATCATAACTTGACATAAAGGATCAAAGCAGGGGGGTCATTAATCATAGGGTCATCAATCATAACTTGACATAAAGTGTTGTGTACTTCTCTCTGGGAGGGTCTGGAGAATTCCCGGTGGGCCGCATGATGTTTGGGCCGCATGGGCCGGTATATCTTTTTCGTACATTATTTTATTTTTATTTTTCTGTGCCGGTGTTCAGTCATGGCACTGGGGCAGCCGGGCTGATCTCATACGCTCCCTGCTGCTATAGGGCTGCCTGCCTCTGCCTCCATCTGCAGCTCTGGGGTTTTTTTCCTTGCAGGTGCGCGACGCACCACGCAGAGCACTCGGCCGGTGGTGATGGAAAGATCAAAGATGGAAAGTAGAAAGAGCAAGGGAGGCACGGAGAAGGCAAGAATTAAAAAGAGGAAAGCGCTGGAAACAGATGCAGCTAAATGTGCAAAAATGAGCACCTTTTTCTCTCAAACGAGCTCGCGGTCTGTAACGTCAAATGAAGATGAAACAGGTACGGCAAGATGTTAAACTTTTCCTGCTAAACCAGACAGTGCAGTACCAGCACTTCTTATTGTTACCTCTCAGCACACCGGGACTGCTTTTTCCCCGGTCATTTATTAGTTGAAATCTCCGAGATTTCTGCAAAAATATGTCCGTCTCCAAGTAAACACCATCCACAGTCCCGCCCCTTCCGATACGCAGAACACACGCTACAAGAGGGGCCTCATTTTGCGCATTAGGACGCATACCCTCCAAATGCACAAAATACGTATTCCGTGAAGCGCGCAGAGAGAGAGAGAGAGAGAGAGAGAGAGAGAGAGAGAGAGAGAGAGAGAGAGAGAGAGAGAGAGAGAGAGAGAGAGAGCGAGAACGCGTTATCCAACACCGTGCACGTTCCCGCAATTATTGACAACACGCAGCAACTGTGGTCAGATGTGATGACAGACAGGTGGATCTCTGGCGGTTGAGAGGCAATAAAGATCAGGAGCACAAAGAAAAAAGTCATAACCAGAGGAGTGTGTTGTACAAAAAAGAAAAACTTTGAGGGCATAAACATCCCAGCTTCTGTTCATGAGACAGAAGATAGGATCATTGTGTCAGGATGTGGAGATACACAGCAGCCCTGGTTATCATTTATGAAAAGTCTTGTTAAATGCATAAACCTTCACCTCTGTCTGATATCTTAGGTTCATAGCCTTTCAATCCATGCTATAGTACTATTATTATTATTATTATTGGTATATATATAAATAATATGTAGGAAATATATATATATATTATAATCATATTTATAGTTGCTGTAGTCAATAATTTAATTGTTTAAGTTCCCATTTAGACCAGAACAAATCTTAATCTGCTAGTATGATGGATTTCTGGTCATAACAGGGTCAGTGCTGAGGTTAGAGGTGAACCCTTGCTCTCCCTGTTACAGTTGCTTCTGCTGAGTGAAGTTTCTCAAACTGAGGCTCATCTATAGTAGAACAACAAGAACACCTGCATGGTCTGGCTATCATAAGTTCAGCTCAGCTTATAGCAACACAGCATCAGATAATAGGTCATGAAGTGGGCCGGTCTGGGGTCTGAAACTCCAGGGCTGAAAATGTGTCCCACTCCGGCCCTGACATTGGCAGTAATCTAGTATTGTAATCTTAGATCACTAAAAAACCAACAAATAAAAGATGAAAACAAACTTGGTACCAGCACTATGCAGCATACTGTAAGAGACACAGACAACAATGTGAATCCGGTATTGCACAAGTATAGAACACATGAATATTGCATTGGTGTTATTGTGTACCAGGATGATACCAGTACAGCTTAAACTGAGGAGTTATACACTCTTACAGCAGAGGGGATGAACGATCTGCGATAGCGCTCAGTTTTACATCTGGGATGTCTCAGTCTACCTCTGGAGGAGCTGTCCATGATCTCCACAGTGGAGATCATGGACATATATATATATATATATACACTGCTCACAAAAATTAAAGCTGCACTAAGAGCAGAAGAGGTAAGTATTGTGTTATATGTAAATAATTCTAGTGGTGTGCGGTGGGTGTTGTCTAGGCAGCCCCGTCTGCTAAGTTGAGCGCCAATGTAGGCTTCTCCTCCTCCAGCACCTACATGTAGGAAGAGACACGTCAATTTCTCATTTGCTCCAGCCGAGGGTTCATGTACGCAACACTGATCTTGCGGCCACGCTTGCTCCTCACTCTCCAGCAGTTGTGCTCTGACTGGTGCTATATATATATATATATGAAGAGACCACTGGTTACTCATCTGCTCCAGCTGAGACTCCGTGCACACATGATGCTGATCTTGCTGCTCCTCCTTCCCCCACAGTCGCTCTGACTGATGCGCCACAACAAAAACATTTTATTTCTACTTCACAGTCACAAAAGAAAATGGAAATACAGTTCAGTTTCTTCCAGAAAATGTTTTTATTTTCATTTTAGAAACTTGCATTAATAGACAAGTGCAGTTATGCAAACTAGTTAGAAGACATGTTCAGTTTGAAAGGGTTTGAAGAACTTCTTTTATTCCAGTTTTTGTGTTCTGAATGTCTTCTGAATAAAAGATGGGAAAAAAAACCTTTGGCACATTCAGTCTTTTAAAGCTGTGCTTTTTTATTTAATTTAAAGGTTTGGTTCACTGAAAACATTTTTTATTAATCATTTCTGAATAATCAGTCACGGAGTTTTTCATGAAGGCTGAACATGAAAATGGTCTACACCTATCTCCTACATTAGTTTCTGATAGAAACTATATGATGAAACTCTAGGATTAGAAAAGCCTGACAGGTCTACGTCACACTGTCACTTAATGTTCATGGACTCCGTCTTGTCCTGATCTGACAATCCTCTAGACTTTGAAACAGGTGCACCAGGGCTTTTTGTACTCGGAGTAACAACTTACAAGGCATTCATTCCTACTAGAGACTACTGCAAAAGTATTAATTGTACAAGTGAACCACACTTAACATTTTGAAGTATAAAAAAATATGCATAACAAAGGTAATCTTTTCTTTGGCTACATTTGTAATCCTTTCCCTAAACTCAGGGAAAGCTATGGAAGTACTGTCTACCAAATTGTATTTTGCTCAAATAAACACCATTATGACCTAATTAATGAAATAAAATAGGCCAGCAGGGAAAAAGGGACTAGATCCATTTTAAAATGTACAGTTTATTTAACCAGATGAAATAAGCGGAAGGAAATTGATGGATGGATAAAATGATTAATAACACTAAAACTTTAAAGGTTTTCTTGAACTAAATTATACAATTAGGATCAATGCATGTTTGTATAGGTTTAACTTAAACCAAATTTTGACAGATATCATATTTTAAACTAAAAAATTGGAAATTTTCATAAAAAGCCCCATAAACTAAAAGTGTGTGTAATGACACCATGTATAAATGGTTTTTCCCACTAAATTATAAAATGTGGGTACATGCATGTTTGTATCGGTTTAACTTAATGAACATTTAGATAGAAATCCCCATTTAGATCGGAAAACATTTAAATGTAAACAGAGGCCCCAAAACGGAGTAAAAACCTTGTGTGTAAAGTGGACCTCACAAAGCTGGAATGTAAGAAACCGGGCCCCATAACTCACTAAAATCCTTTTTTATGAAAACTTTTAAATTTTGTGTATTGAAAGTGATTTTTGGCATCAAGATTTTTTTTTGGGACTCACCTGATTTTTTTCAGAGTTCTAGTACCACTAGAAAGGGTGGACCCTGCAACTGGGGGAAAAAAGTTCAGACCCCACGTGTGAGTTACGCTATAATGTGTATGTGTGTGTGTGTGCGTGTGTGTGTTCTTGTACTTACTACATACTGAGGACCAAAACAAGTTTTTAACCAACAAAGTGAGGACATTTCTGTGGTCCTCACTTTTTTTAAAAAGCTTACTAGTTGGGTTTAGAGGTATGGTGTAAATTAGGTTCTTGTTGAGGCTAGGGTTAGGAATACAGCAACATTGGTTATGGTTAGGATTAGGGTATGGGTGAGACATAATACAGTCACTAACATGAACAAAAATGAATGGAAGTCAATGGCTGGTCCTCACTATGAAAGAAAGACAGACGTGTGTGTGTGTGTGTGTGTGTGTGTGTGTGTGTGTGTGTGTGTGTGTGTGTGTGTGTGTGTGCTGTCTCTTATNAGTAAATGAAGTTTAAAAAACTAATCTAAAACTTTTTTTTTTTCAGAGTTTTTAAAAAAACACATTTCTAAAAAACTAATCAGAGTAAATGAAATTTAAAACAGGGGGACTATAATCGTGAACCGTCTGAGTCAATTTTCTTTTTTTAGCTGTTTGCGGTAATCAGAGTCACTCAGCAGAGAGTCAATGCTTGCAGGTCAGCCTCTGAGAGTCGATCGTAAATTGAAAAAATAGCGGCGTGTACAGGTTTCACTTTTTTGAATTCGTGCAGCAATGTCACAGCCACCGGAAGCAACGCAGCATCATCCATCGGCATGCTGTGCAGAGCCAGAAAACGCTTCAGAGCAGGGATCAGTTGAGGCTTTAAAACCCTCTGCAAGATTTCCATAAAGTGGAAATCGTAAAATAACTCATTTTCAGTGACAAAAAGGCACTCATGCCTGCGCTGGCTGGGATGGTCTACCTCGCATCCTCTGCAGATTGAAACCACGAAATCTTTGATGACAATGTTCACAATGTGGAGAAGGGCGTCCTTCAACACCTCCAGAGTGTCGTCAAACATCCAGTGCTCCGTCTGAAGTTGCTGATCATCTGTCTGGAGCGTGCAGGCCTCCAGAGCGGAAGCAGCGGCCCCGTCAGAACCAGCTGGGTAACCGTCAGCGGTTGCTGCAGGTTCTGGTGAATAGCTCTGAGGTTCTGGGCTCGCAGGTGTTGGTGGTGGGGCTTCGGGGCTCTCGTCTCTCCAGCGGCACAGGACATCGGGCACAGTCAGAGAAGCAGGGGCCTCCTCGTTCCATGGACAGAGGGCAGCCGGGGCAGACGCAGGTCGAACGGGTTCCGCAACCTCCATTATTGTCGGAAGCCTCTGGAAGCCATCGTCCAGAAAGAGCGGTGGTGTGGACCTAGGACGAGGGCTCCCGTTATATCTCGGAGGCGTAGAAGGAGATTGCGAAGAAGCGGATGGAAGCCAGCTAGGGCTGGGAATAACGCTGTCAGCGCCCCACAGGTCATCTAGGCTGGTTTGCGTGTAGAACCCGGTCATGCTGATGCTGTCAGTCAAATGCGATGGAAAGGGTTGCCGAGGAAGGTTGTTTATAAGCAGATGTGAAGGAGGCGTGGTCTGATGACGGAGCCGGGGTTCCCCTATGGGGGAGGGGCTTAGAACTCCAACTTTTTACGCACTGTGAGAATGTCTCTCCAGCAGCGGCTGCTGCGGAACAGCAGTGTAATACGCTCTGCAACTTCATCCATCTTGTCACACCAAGCATCGAAGGGGATGACCAGTAAAAGACGGTAAATACCGCATTCAGCATGGATGCTTTCAAGCGCTAGAAACAGTTCAGATCCTCTCTCACGCACCGAGGCCACGAGCATCCAGGGCCCGTCACCATCCCTCCGACTTTCCCAGGATGCGCTGAAAGCAATCGGCGCATTCTGAATTTCGCGTATCGTTGGGAGAGCCTGTGGTCTGTTGCGTTTTGCAGGGGGCCTCTCCCTGTTGTCGTTGTACACCCTACGTGGAACGGCATGCCTGAGCACCGCCCAGTCATTGTAGCAGAGAACAGCCGCAAGTGACAGATGCTCGATCAGCGGAATGTCTCGAGCAGGATCGTGCAGCAGGTTAAGTTCTTTAGCCTCATATACGAACCGGTAGCCGAAACTGCCGATGTAGCCGTAAGGCTCCAGGGACCAGATTTGCTCCAGCGCATCTTTACCGCCGAGTGGTGGAAGCTGGACTCTGCAGAGGTACAGCGATGATTTCCGGGGTGCGCCACCCCCTGCAGGCATCTGCTGGATCTCTACAGCTTTCCCACACACCAGCGCCCTCGACACGGGTGTATCGGAGCTCTCTGATGTTGATGCAGCGGAGCATGACGGCGGCGTATCAGAGCTCTCCTCTTTCAATTTATCTTCGGTAGTAGATGTTGAAGCATCGGACATTATTTTTCGGGAGAGATTCCTTCGGCCTTTTCCCATTGTGATTTTCTCAGTCCGAAATACAGCGTTCTGAATGAGAGAGTTTTTAAAGAGCTCAGATCAGGGGAGGGTGTGGACATCTGCGTATCAGAGGGGGGCCAGAGGGGGCATTCCTGTGACGTAGGGGTAAATGAAGCATCATGTCATAAAATCCTGGGGAGGGGTGTGAAGTCTGGAGTCAGCACCAGCGGATTGAGGGGGGGCCGAAGGAGACTCCTATGAAGGTTTTTTTAACCCTACGTCAGCACCAGCAGATCGAGGGGGGCTTATGCTGGAGGAAGCGGATAAGGAGCAAGGTCAGATGCCAGAGGGGGGATGAGATCACTAGCTTCATAGAAATCAGGGTGGTGACAATATAACTTTTGACATAAAGGTTCAAAGCTTTATTACACCGGACACTAATTAATCATAACTTGACATAAAGGATCAAAGCAGGGGGGTCATTAATCATAGGGTCATTAATCATAACTTGACATAAAGTGTTGTTTACTACTCTCTAATGTAGTCAAAAGTCTTCAGCTGCCCTATTCACACTGGGACGAAAAGAAAAACTGGGATGACGTTGCAGGCCAAACTCAATATTTATTGATTTTCCTTTCCAGATATGTATTGTTGAACCTTTTCATTTGGAAACAAACTTATTTTTGCAGTAACTCTGAATGTGGAATAACCAAATTACACACGAGCAAGTACATTTGAAATACAACACACATCAGGGGTATTCGTTACTTATTTGATTTATTATGTTTAAATATTTTTATTCCTTAAAATGTGTTTATATTCAGCATTTTTGAAATTTTAATCTTTTTCAGCTAGAGTTCTGATGAGAATTAAAGAGAGACCAAATCTCTCCTGTTTTAGCTTCCCTACATTGGTTGCCTGTTAAATTCAGAATAGATTTTAAGATCCTCCTTCTCACATATAAAGCTCTTAATAAACAAGCTCCATCATACATCAGTGATCTGATTGTTCCATATGTTCCTAACAGAGCACTTGGCTCTCAGACTGCAGGTTTACTGGTGGTTCCTAGAATATCTAAAAGTAGGATGGGAGGCAGATCTTTTAGCTATCAGGCTCCTCTACTGTGGAACCAGCAGTGTGACCGGATTCAAACTCGCCAAATGTTAAACAGAGATTACTTAGTGTGGGATAACGTGAAATTCCAATTCAACGAAAAATTGTATAAAAAGAAATTCTATTCTGCCTTTCAGCTCTAACATCACTGTTAAATATACATAAAATTATTACTATTATCATATTTCATGTCTGTTTGAATTCAACTTGAACAGCAAAAGCTTCCAGGCTAATTCCCAGTTCCTCTACGTTACCACAGGCTCAGGCTCTTTGGACCTTCTACAGTGGCTCTGAATAACTTTAGCTAAAAGGATTTAAACCATCAACTCATTTTTAAGAATGTAAATAAAATACAATAAAACACACAGGTTTAAGCAGCTTTTCAGATTTTTCATTGAATAATTGATCTGAATTTCTACAACAGAGTACCAGTAATATTTAGATCCATTTATGTTTATTTTAAATTAATTTCCCACTGCTATCAACGTCCCATTTAAAAATAACCATACTCTTTTGCTAATTTTCTTCTTCATAATTTAGAAACAAAATGATATTTATTCTAAAATGTCAACAAATCTCTAATAGTAAATTTTTAGGAAAGAGAAAAAAACATCATTGACTTTAATCTCTGAAAAAAGTCAGATCTAATCTTAGAATTCTGACTTTTTCCTCAAACCTTTGAGACTAAGTCATCAAATTAAATCCTCTCAGCATCTCTGTGACGTTAGCTTGAGACAACACAACCCCAGCTCCTCATCTGTGTTATCATCTGTGGGTTTTAGCATGAACCTGAATAATTACTGGGTCACCTGCTTTTGACCAACATGTTTATGACTCTCAGACTTTCTGCACCGTTTCATATCGGACTCGTCCCCCTGACACGGAGAAATGATCCTGAGAAACATCACAAAGACTCTGTCAGAGCGTCCCTGAACAGCCACGAGTCTTTATTCTAACAGCATGTTCTGCTGCTCGTCTAACCTGCACCTGCCGTGCTCACGGACGTTTCTTTTTGTTTTGATGGATCGTGAGCGCACCTGCGTTAAAGCCCCGCCTCCTGTTTGGACAGCCACGGCTTTCTCTACAGTTTATGCGAGATTTAAACTCGAAACGAGAGACTGTTAATAATGCGGGACAGAGTCTCAATTTGCGGCATGAGTGAAAAGCAATGAAAATACAGGAGTCCCGCACAAAGCAGAACAACTGGTCACCCTACGCTCCAGCGTCCGTCGGCGCGGACCGGAGTGCCGGGGAGGGAGGAGGGGGAGTGGGGTTCAAGAGTTGGGGTTGCTGAGCCGTTGCTGGGCCCAATCTTGCCGTTACTATAGCAACTCCTAGCCACCGCCTGGCGCTGCCCATGGTGTGTGTGTGTGTTCCTGCTCTGTCTTCTCAATCCCCAGTGAGTCATGGTGGATGGCTGCTCATACTGAGCCAGGATCCTCTGGAGGTTTCTTCCTGTTAAAAGGGAGTTTTCCTTCCTACTGTCGCTACATGCTTGCTTAATATGAGGATTGTATCAACACACAGTCAGTGTCTTGATGCAATCTGCTGGGTTCCTTATATAGGAAACTTTTTTACTGATTGGCTTAAGGAACTGAACTGTATTGGAATGTTTACTTTGTGAAGTTTATACTTCCTGAGGCTTGTCCCCGCTGTGAGCCAATATTCTCCCAGACTGTAGGGGGCAGCACAGGGCTCCACGGCATGCATACAACACACAACAGCAGGGTGTGTGTGGGGGGGCTTCCAAGATGGCGGCGAGACGAGGCAGATTCTTACGAGCTCATAATAGATAATAGATCATATTTTCAGCGCCTTCTTGACGTTTATATTGCTTCCAAACCTCTTTGAAGGTTAGCATGGTTAGCGTGCAAGGCACTATAAGGAACAAGAAAATGTCAAAATCTGTTCAGAAGAGGTTAAGCAGCTCAAGCAAACAACACGTGGCTAATGTGCTAGCTAGCGACCATAACTATCTGAAAAAAACGGACAGCAGATGGAAGAGGAATTTCCTCTGCTACCAATAACACCATCCAAACCGCCAATGGCTAAGAAACCAGCATTATCTGCTACTCATTATGCAGGCGACACTCTGAAAGAGGATGCGGTCAACATGTTGGTCAGTCTTATCAACACCAGGAGCGATACAATAGAAGAAATGGTAGGAACGGTTCGTACGGAGCTAAAGAGTATAAGTGAAAAGATCGTGGATATTGAGAGGAGAGTCACGAAGAATGAGACTTCTGCACAGAAATGTGGCGAACGTATCTCTGAAATGGAACGCTACACCCGTCGATGGAACCTGAGACTCTATGGGGTGCAAAGGTGATCGATGTATGTCAGATGATTCTACCAGCAGAAAAGACGTTTTGGTCATCGCTCATCGGGTGGGGAAACCTAACCACAATGACCCGAGACCCAGAGGGATCATCATCCCATTCACCTCACGGAGGATTCCAGATGCAGTATGGAAAGCTGCAAAGAACAACCTTCTCCTTTAAAACAAACATCTGCGCTTCACTGAAGACCTGACGAAGAAAATAGACTGAAGCTGTGGCCCATCATAAAGAGATCACGTGAAGAAGGAAAGTCTGCCTACTTCGTTGGCGGTCGAGGTTTCGTGAACGGAGTTGAAATTCACATATAAACTTTAAATCATACCCAGAATCTCAAGTCCTCTCAAACCTTCCACAAGGTATTCTTTGTTTTCCTACATGATCTATGGACAAAAAAAAAATGGGTTTTATATATATATATATAAAGAGGTAATGGAGAAGGGAGGGAAGAAAAAAGGGGGAAAAAGTTAAGTTCAATATTGCTAGTTGTTTTCTGTTACATATTACACCTAGCTTTATACATTTCTTTCAGTTACTAACTAAATGTTCATGGTTGAATAGATAATGATTTATTTTGAAACACTCTTAAAGCAACATTCCGCAACTTTAACACCTTAAAATTATGCATTTTTGTAAAGTGTTGGCGTCATACTATCATCTATTATGTTCAGTTTCGTACCTGTGATAGTGATGGGGGGGTCCCATGTCTGTTTACTGCACTATACAGTTTTTGAGCTCGGGACGTTACTGGAAGTACTGACTGGGTGTTTTTTTACCAGCTAAATATGGCAAGCCAAAGGGATAAAAAAGCGTGTGTTCTGAATGCGCATTATGTCCGCCAAAATGTGCGTCTTGAATGTGTGTTTTGACGCCAAAGGGGGCAAAAACTCTTGTGTTCTAAAAGCAAGCATTATGTCCGCCAAAACACTTCAAGACGTGCGTTTTGGCGGACATAATGCCACCGGAAGTACTGACTGGGTGTTGCTTTACGGCAATATATGGCAAGCCAAAGAGATATAAAACCGCACGTTCTAAACATGCGTTTTGACGGACATAATGCGAGTTTAGAACACGCAATTTTTTTTATCCCTTTGGCTTGCCATACTTGTATAACGTAGACTTGCTGTAGCAGCGTCAGATTCACCAAAGAAAGCTAGAAATCCCTTATCAGAGGAATCTAGGAAAAGAAAAGAAGAACGTGATAGAACAAGAGCAAAGACCAGAGTTATTATTGGGCTGTCTTTTCCTCGCTGGAGAGCTCTTTTAGAAAGAACAGCATGAACTACGGACTCTGACCTAGCCGTGCTGCTAATGGCTAGGTAAGTAATAAATGATTTCACCAGGGTTATTGTGTTTGGTCGGGCATAAAGTTGTTATACAGTCCTGATAAAACTATTTATTCAATGTGTGGAGGTGGAAAAGTTTGTTTTTGTTGTTTTGCCTGACATTAGGAATGTAAACATGCCTCTTATGTCCCAGAGAGAGATTTAATGTTACGACAGTGACGTTATGCAGCAAGCCTCTAGAGGGCGACAGAGAGCATATAACTGCAAAGTTGCGGAATGCTGCTTTAAATAGGCGTCTGGTAATGTTGGTATTTATACAAAGAATAATTCATACTCTAGTGTTGATCTCGGTGTTAGGTTAAATATTTAACTTCGATTTCCATTTAAACTACACCTTTCTCTTGTCTTTGTTAAACTGTGTTCTTTGTTTTTGTTTCTATTAATGCTAGGGGACTGCGTAACAACTTAAAACGTAAAGCCATGATTCTGTATGCAAAGCAACTTAAATCTGACTTTGTTTTTTTTTTACAAGAATCTTACTCTGTTTCTAATGATGTTAACTTTTGGCCGTCACAACTCTATATGGTTATCTCATGGAACTGAATGGTCTACAGGGGTATCAGTCTTAAAAGACAGATTTAATGGGAATATTTTACATACAGAATGTGATCCTGCAGGTCATTACATTTGTCAAGTCATAAAATATAATGATTTAATTATTATCATAACTAACATATGTGGGTTTAACACAAAGCTAGAAAATGATCATCTGTTTTGGTTGATTGAAAAGAAGATATTGAAGAGGTCAGTTTGCATTTAATGTTGTCTTTTCTATTAATGTTTTCATTTAACATTTTCAATTAAAGGAGTCATCACCTGAAATGTTCACTTTTCCACTTGAAAAAATGTCTATAATGGCTAAGGAACTGTCTAATACTAGCAAGTGAGACAACAGAAAACCTGTCTAAAGCAGATGAGAACATGCTGTGACATGAACATCTATTATCAGGAATATGTCTTAGGTGCTGCTGTGCAAAATATGACAGGTTTGCAATATGTAAGCTCACATCAACGCCCGCAGTTGGGTGAGGAAGCAAAGATGAACCAATGTCTGTATTCTACTGACTGGGACTGCCCCAGTCTGCTTTTGTGTGAAACTGAAAGTTCTAATAAAAACCTGGAAGATAACTCCAGTGCTCAGAGGCTGCTGCTGGGTTGCTGGTGACGGTTCTCTCTGCACAAGACCAACCACAGATCTTTGTGTTGTGTAAACTCATTGGGCTTCATTGGCAGGTCTCTCTACCAGAGTCACCTCCACGGACCAGGAAGAGGACTGCTTGAAGAATCCCGATCACAACAATATCTAGCTGGGTAAATAAATTCCCCAATGCCAAATTATTATTAGGTGGAGACTTTAATTGTATTCTGGATCCTGAACTAGAAAAATTTCCTCCAGGTCATTCAAACAGAACTACCACAATTAAAGCTATTATGGAACGACTTAAACTAATAGATATTTGGAGGGTTAAATATCCTCACAAGAAGATGTTTACTTGGTGCAATAGCGCAAACTCAAGACATTCAAGAATAGACTTTTGGTTCATTTCCAAAGATTTTGAGCGAGATGGCATAGAAGTAGGTGAATGGCCTTCTCCAGCTACAGATCATGAAGCCATATTTATAAAGTTAAATCTGATCTCCTCTTAGGGGCGACTCTAGGATCACAGGTTTAGGGGTGCTGAACACCCAGAGAGCTGCCCGTCCAGACAAGATTAGAGTCACAGTTTTGAACATTTTAAAACTATTTTATTGCCACATTTGTAAAATCAAAGCTAAACACTCTTTTCCACAAATCACAAACAATGCTTTCCAGATTCTGCTATTAGAATAATCTAGTCCAGGTTCAAAGGCTCTGGGTCAGTGATCCCCCTTAGGGCCGCTATCCAGCATGTTTTACTGTTTTCCTGCTTCAACACACCTGGTTTTACTCAGCAGGTGATTAGCAGGCCTCTGCTGAACTCAATGAGCTGCTGAACAGGTGACTCAAGTGTGTTGGATTAGGGAAACAACTAAAACATGCTGGATACCAGCCCTCAGGGAAGGGAGTTGGGGATACTGGTCTAGGTGTTGTAGTTTTTTTGCTGGACCAGTTCCTGTGTGGCCCAGATGCAAAACAAATAGACCTAAATAAATAAATAAATAAAAGGCTGAAATCATTTATTTTTACTTTCACAAATCAGATCAAGGTTTCACAAACTATGTTTTAATGACTCTGCCATTAGTGGCAGATTAGCTAGTCCAGGTCTGATGTGTCCATGTTTGTAGTTTTATAACAAGAACAGATTAAAGATGCTCAGGGAGTGAAACATTGGATGGAATTACCACTAAAAGTACCAGTAATAGTTTTGGATTTATTTATGTGTATTTTTACTTAATTTTCCACTAATATCAACATCCCAACGGCTTCGAGGAGATTCTGGTCCACCATCCGGCGCCTCAGGAGGGGAAAGCAGTGCACTACCAACACTGTTTACAGTGGGGAGGGTGTGCTGCTGACCTCGACTCGGGACGTTGTGAATCGGTGGGCCGAGTACTTCGAAGACCTCCTCAATCCCACCGGCACGTCTTCCAGGATGGAAGCAGAGTCTGGGGATTTTGGGTTGGGCTCTCCAATCTCTTTAGCCGAGGTCACTGAGGTGGTCAAAAAACTCCTCAGTGGCAAGGCTCCGGGGGTGGATGAGATCCACCCGGATTTCCTTAAGGCTCTGGATGTTGTGGGGATGTGTTGGTTGACGCAACTCTGCAATATCGCGTGGACATCGGGGGCAGTTCCACTGGACTGGCAGACCGGGGTGGTGGTCCCCCTATTTAAAAAGGGGGACCGCAGGGTGTGTTCCAACTACAGGGGGATCACACTCCTGAGCCTCCCTGGTAAGGTCTATTCAGGGGTTCTGGAGAGGAGGGTCCGTCGGATAGTCGAACCTCGGATCCAGGAGGAGCAATGTGGTTTTCGTCCTGGCCGTGGAACACTGGACCAGCTCTATACCCTTGGGGGGGTCCTGGAGGGTGCGTGGGAGTTCGCCCAACCAATCTACATGTGTTTTGTGGATTTGGAGAAGGCGTTCGACCGCGTCCCTCGGGGGGCCCTGTGGGGGGTACTCTGGGAGTATGGGGTACCAGGCCCCTTGATACGGGCTGTTAGGTCCCTGTACGACCAGTGTCAGAGCTTGGTCCGCATTGCCGGCAGTAAGTCGGGCTCGTTTCCGGTGAGAGTTGGACTCCGCCAAGGCTGCCCTTTGTCACCGATTCTGTTCATAACTTTTATGGACAGAATTTCTAGGTGCAGCCAAGGTGGTGAGGGGATCCGTTTTGGTGGCCTAAGGATCAGGTCTCTGCTTTTTGCAGATGATGTGGTCCTGTTGGCTTCGTCAGAACGTGATCTCCGGCTTTCGCTGGAGCAGTTCGCAGCCGGGTGTGAAGCAGCTGGGATGAGAATCAGCTCCTCTAAATCCGAGACCATGGTCTTGAGTCGGAAAAGGGTAGAATGCCTTCTCCAGGTCAGGGACGAGGTCCTGCCCCAAGTGGAGGAGTTTAAGTATCTCGGGGTCTTGTTCACGAGTGAGGGAAGGGTGGAGCGTGAGATCGACAGGCGGATTGGTGCTGCATCTGCAGTGATGGGGGCGTTGTACCGGTCTGTCGTGGTGAAGAGAGAGCTGAGTCGAAAGGCGAAGCTCTCAATTTACCGGTCGATCTACGTTCCTACCCTCACCTATGGTCACGAGCTTTGGGTAGTGACCGAAAGAACGAGATCGCGGATACAAGCGGCCGAAATGAGTTTTCTTCGCAGGGTGGCTGGGCTCTCCCTTAGAGATAGGGTGAGGAGCTCGGTCATCCGGGAGGGGCTCGGAGTAGACCCGCTGCTCCTCCACATCGAGAGGAGCCAGTTGAGGTGGCTCGGGCATCTGATTAGGATGCCTCCTGGACGCCTCCCTGGTGAGGTTTTCCGGGCACGTCCAACCGGGAGGAGACCCAAAGGAAGACCCAGGACACGCTGGAGAGATTATGTCTCTCGGCTGGCCTGGGAACGCCTTGGGATTCCCCCGGAGGAGCTGGCCCAAGTGGCTGGGGAGAGGGAGGTCTGGGCTTCCCTCCTTAAGCTGCTGCCCCCGCGACCCGACTCCGGATAAGCGGGAGAAAATGGATGGATGGATGGATGNAACTCCTCCCATGCCCGGGTTTTTGCCTCTGCGACCACCCGAGCCGCATTCCGCTTGGACTGCCGGTACCTATCAGCTGCCTCCGGAGTCCCACAGGCCAAAAAGACCTGATAGGACTCTTTCTTCAGCTTGACAGCATCCCTAACCGCCGGTGTCCACCAGCGGGTTCGGGGATTGCCGCCACGACAGGCACCGGCCACCCTGCGGCCACAGCTACGGTCAGCCGCCTCGACAATGGAGTCACGGAACATGGTCCATTCGGACTCAATGTCCCCCGCCTCCCCCGGGACGTGTTCGAAGTTCTGTCGGAGGTGGGAATTGAAGCTCCTTCTGACGGGAGACTCTGCCAGACGTTCCCAGCAGACCCTCACAACACGTTTGGGTCTGCCAGGTCTGACCGGCATCCTCCCCCACCATCGAAGCCAACTCACCACCAGGTAGTGGTCAGTTGACAGCTCCGCCCCTCTCTTTACCCGAGTGTCCAAGACATGCGGCCGCAGATCAGATGAAACGACAACAAAATCGATCATCGACCTGCGGCCTAAGGTGTCCTGGTGCCAAGAGCACATATGGACACCTTTATGCTTGAACATGGTGTTTGTTATGGACAATCCATGACGAGCACAGAAGTCCAATAACAGAACACCACTCGGGTTCAGATCAGGGGGGCCGTTCCTCCCAACCACACCTCTCCAGGTCTCACTGTCGTTGCCCACGTGAGCATTGAAGTCCCCCAGCAGAACGAGGGAGTCACCCGAAGGAGCGCTTTCCAGCACCCCCTCCAGGGACTCCAAAAAGGGTGGGTAGTCTGAGCTGCAGTTTGGTGCATAAGCACAAACCACAGTCAGGACCCGTCCCCCCACCCGAAGACGGAGGGAGGCTACCCTCTCGCTCACCGGGGTAAACCCCAACGTACAGGCACCAAGATGGGGGGCAAGAAGTATGCCCACCCCTGCTCGGCGCCTCTCAGTGGGAGCAACTCCAGAGTGGTAGAGAGTCCAACCCCTCTCGAGGAAACTGGTTCCAGAGCCAGAGCCATGCGTTGAGGTGAGTCCAACTATATCTAGTCGGAACCTCTCAACCTCACACACCAACTCCGGCTCTTTCCCCACCAGAGAGGTGACATTCCACGTACCAAGAGCTAGCTTCTGTAGCCGATGATCAGACCGCCAAGGTCCCTGCCTTCGGCTACCGCCCTTTGCACATCGCACCCGACCCCTTTGGCCCCTCCCACGGGTGGTGGGCCCATGGGAAGGGGGACCCACGTCTCCTCTTCGGGCTATGCCCGGCCGGGCTCCATGGGTGAAAGCCCGGCCACCAGGTGCTCGCCAGCATGCCCCAACTCCAGGCCTGGCTCCAGAGGGGGGCCCCGGTGACCCGCGTCCGGGCGAGGGAACACTGGTTCCATTCATTTTATTCATCATAAGGGGTCTTGAAATAGGCTTTCAGACTCATAAAAGGCTTTTGGTTTGTAGTGTAATATGAGATTTGCCACACGAGATAGTTTGTTGTGTCGATCGCTTCAGCGTTGGGTAAATCCTCCAGCATGTATTAAAAGTCCAACTTTTAAAATTAAATGAGTCATAACCTAAAGGAAGATATCATGTCTGTGCCAGCTCGTTTAGAACACTCACTTTCATCCGTCACGCTGTGTTTTATAGTAGAGCAAAACACTTCCTGTCCACTGTTTGAGTTCAGCGCAAGGGGGAACCCGTCTGGGTCACAGATGAGGCAAACACGGAAGTGGCAAAAATTGCAGTTCTCCCCTCATCCACTGGGGGTGGGTCCAGAAGTGAGCAAATCCTCATAGACCCCCATGTCAAAAATGCCAATTTCACAGCTGAAAAAAAGATCTTTACAGCCTGGTTCAATTTTCCATTTTGTGTTTAATAGGTCTAGTTTATAGTCCTGACAACTCTGAGGGGGGTGGATTTTTTTGTAACTCTTTCGTTTAGGTGTAATAAAATGCTTGAAATTATGAATAATTAGATTTGATTGACAGGAAGCATGAGCGTCAGAGCAAGCGTTAGAGCTAGCTTCAGAGCTAGCATAAGCAGCTAGCTCCAAGGAAGGCCTCAGCCTCACGTTAATAGATGTTCAGCCATTTCAACTCTCTGAACTTTAGTTGTGTTTTCTGCGTGCTCGTGTTTGGATGTTAATCATGGAATTATTTGGACAAAGAGGGAAAGCTGTGGAATTATTTGCACCAAGAGACCATCCAAGAAGTCTCTGCTTCATTTTTATCAGTAAGTAAAATTATATTTCTGTACTTTATTTCGCTGGTTGAATGGGGGAAGATGCTTTGTGTTTAACATAACACTGCTTGGTCAAAGATGGGTTGAAATATGTGTTCGTGGGGCTGACTGGGTACCGTAACTCGAGCTAGGTAAGCTAACCGAGGCTAGCTGAGGCTTCGGGACGAAGATCCACGAGGTCATCGCTGCAGAATGGAGGTTTGCCGAGTTTGGGCAACGTGCCTCTCCTTTTACCAGCAGCGGCCTGCGATCAGAGATCCGCGAATGTGCCGCTTAATCCTTGCGGAGGCACGCAGTCCAGCGAGGCGGGCGCCCGACCTCTCTACACACAGGCAGCCGCACACTCCCTTCTCCCGAGGGAGCTGGGACGCGCGGCTGCTTGACTACCGTCTGACGCTGTGGTTGTAGCCTGTGGAACTCTCTGACGGAGACTACAGAAACAATCCAGCTGTTTGAGCTGATCTCGTTACACTTTGGAGTCGCTCAACTGCGTTTCTCTCGCTAAAAGCGCCCGAAAAACTCCACTAGCTTCGAGTTAGCATGCCGCTAAGGTCCCGCTGATCTGCCCCGGAGTGGAGCGGAGCGGGACATCGTGTAAGCAGCCAGCGCGCACGGCTCCGATCGCAGCGGTCTGAGGCTCTGCTTGTATTTTTACAGTCCATATTACAGCTCCACAGACGACCAACGCTGCTGCCTCGCACGGAAGCCAGACAGCTGCGTGGTTCGCTGTCTCGGTTCTCCATCTTAGCTTCGTGTGTTAGCTCAGTTTAGCTTCCTACATTGGTTTTGTTATCGCCAACCCTCACTGCCCCACCCTCAGCTCCACCTCTTTTCCCATTTATGGATTGTCTGGACGTGAAGAAACGTGTGTCACGGCCAAAATGGAGGCGGTGGGAACCTCCCATTTTGCCTCATTCTGAATATGTATTTCCAAATGGGCGGGCTATGTCCATAGATTTATATGTCGATGGTCNGGGTGTGCTGCTGACCTCGACTCGGGACGTTGTGAATCGGTGGGCCGAGTACTTCGAAGACCTCCTCAATCCCACCGGCACGTCTTCCAGGATGGAAGCAGAGTCTGGGGATTTTGGGTTGGGCTCTCCAATCTCTGGAGCTGAGGTCACTGAGGTGGTCAAAAAACTCCTCGGTGGCAAGGCTCCGGGGGTGGATGAGATCCGCCCGGATTTCCTTAAGGCTCTGGATGCTGTGGGGCTGTGTTGGTTGACGCGGCTCTGCAATATCGCGTGGACATCGGGGGCAGTTCCACTGGATTGGCAGACCGGGGTGGTGGTCCCCCTATTTAAAAAGGGGGACCGCAGGGTGTGTTCCAACTACAGGGGGATCACACTCCTGAGCCTCCCTGGTAAGGTCTATTCAGGGGTTCTGGAGAGGAGGGTCCGTCGGATAGTCGAACCTCGGATTCAGGAGGAGCAATGTGGTTTTCGTCCTGGCCGTGGAACACTGGACCAGCTCTATACCCTTGGGGGGGTCCTGGAGGGTGCGTGGGAGTTCGCCCAACCAATCTACATGTGTTTTGTGGATTTGGAGAAGGCGTTCGACCGCGTCCCTCGGGGGGCCCTGTGGGGGGTACTCTGGGAGTATGGGGTACCAGGCCCCTTGATACGGGCTGTTAGGTCCCTGTACGACCAGTGTCAGAGCTTGGTCCGCATTGCCGGCAGTAAGTCGGGCTCGTTTCCGGTGAGAGTTGGACTCCGCCAAGGCTGCCCTTTGTCACTGATTCTGTTCATAACTTTTATGGACAGAATTTCTAGGTGCAGCCAAGGTGGTGAGGGGATCCGTTTTGGTGGCCTAAGAATCAGGTCTCTGCTTTTTGCAGATGATGTGGTCCTGCTGGCTTCATCAGAATGTGATCTCCGGCTTTCGCTGGAGCAGTTCGCAGCCGGGTGTGAAGCAGCTGGGATGAGAATCAGCTCCTCTAAATCCGAGACCATGGTCTTGAGTCGGAATAGGGTAGAATGCCTTCTCCAGGTCAGGGACGAGGTCCTGCCCCAAGTGGAGGAGTTTAAGTATCTCGGGGTCTTGTTCACGAGTGAGGGAAGGGTGGAGCGTGAGATCGATAGGCGGATTGGTGCTGCGTCTGCAGTGATGCGGGCGTTGTACCGGTCTGTCGTGGTGAAGAGAGAGCTGAGTCGAAAGGCGAAGCTCTCGATTTACCGGTCGATCTACGTTCCTACCCTCACCTATGGTCACGAGCTTTGGGTAGTGACCGAAAGAACGAGATCACGGATACAAGCGGCTGAAATGAGTTTTCTTCGCAGGGTGGCTGGAGTCTCCCTTAGAGATAGGGTGAGAAGCTCGGTCATCCGGGAGGGGCTCGGAGTAGACCCGCTGCTCCTCCACATCGAGAGGAGCCAGTTGAGGTGGCTCGGGCATCTGATTAGGATGCCTCCTGGACGCCTCCCTGGTGAGGTTTTCCAGGCACGTCCAACCGGGAGGAGACCCAAAGGAAGACCCAGGACACGCTGGAGAGATTATGTCTCTCTGCTGGCCTGGGAACGCCTTGGGATTCCCCCGGAGGAGCTGGCCCAAGTGGCTGGGGAGAGGGAGGTCTGGGCTTCCCTCCATAAGCTGCTGCCCCCGCGACCCGACTCCGGATAAACGGAAGAAAATGGATGGATGGATGGATGGATGGATCAACATCCCATTAAAAAAAATCTCCATACTGTTTCTCCAAAATTTTTTTTTCCTTAATTTTAAAACTAAACAGAAACAAAATATTTTTTTCAAAAATGACATCAAATCTCATTTAGTAGATATTTAGGGAAGAGGAAAAAAAATTCACTCAGCAGAAGCAGCTGAGGTAGAGTTAAGATCAGAGTTCAGCATCGACCCTGTTATGAGCAGAAATCCATCAGACAAGCAGGTTGAGATTTGTTTTGGTCCTAATGGGAAATTACCCAGTTAAATAACACACACACACACACACACACACACACACACACACACACACACACACACACACACGACTTTAAACATACATATAACATGTTCAAACAAGAACCGTTACCTGGTCAGATCAATGAACATCTTGAACTAAACCTCAGCCAGAACACAAACAATGTAGATTATAATGGAAACTGGAAACCATTCTGGTCCCTTAACCAACTAAACGATAACGATGACTAAATGATTTTGTTGGCGCTCCTCCTGTTGCGACCCATCTAGGAGGGGTCAGGTGTCAACATAAAGGTTGGCCCCTCATTACACCACCGATTCCAAACAGCACACCAAAGGACTATTTACAATGATTTATTTACAATACAAATACAGGCAAAACTAAGGTCTCAATGCTTTAACTAAAGGTGAGGGAGGATTAAAAGCTCAGGGTGAACATAGGCCTAAAACAATAAACAAAACACCTCTAACTGAAATAACTACAAATTAAAGAAACCAAAAGACAAACCAAACTTACCTCCCTGACTAACAAAAACAGGAGAAAACGGTTGTAAAATAAAAGGCAGTTCACCCCTACAGATTTCTAATAGCTAACTGTTACACAGGACCCAATCTGAGTCACAACAGCTCAGGACAAACGAAGTGGCGGCTGGTTGGCATTGGCAGCGGATGTCATCTTAACCCCCAGAGACCCACGGTTGTAAAATTACAACGTCACATTTAAGGCTACAAAAATAAACCTTCCCCCTTTTTTCTTCTATTTAAAACCACATTTACATTACTAATGGGTCCTATTGTTCAGTTCTGCAACACTATTGGTTGGTAGAATATGTAAATAGGCCTGTTTATCTGGCCATGAAGTCATACAACCTGGGAGTCTTCTTTGGAATAGATCATCTTGTTGTTTGGGATGGGATAAATCAGGACTCATGTAAGTTAAAAGCTTGAAATATTTTTTTCTGTGATAACTGATATGTGTAGATCATGCAGATTTTATGACATCATAGAAAAAACTGATAATGAGAGATTTAGAGCTTGTTATTTCCATGTTGTAATTTTACAACACTGGGTCAAAGGGGTAGCAAGGTTTTGTCTGCACAATGCACTTGA
>SSNS01000003.1:6801950-6816319 GCA_006937985.1 Aphyosemion australe | reverse complement strand
CAGAGAGTGAGAGTCCTTTATTATTTTTATTTTTTTTTTGTTTGTTTTATTTATTTATTTATTTAGAAGTTCTGGTTCTGGACATTTCAATGTTAAATAAAGGTTTAATTGTTGCATTTCAAAGGATGTACTTGCATTATTATGATATATTAACATTACATAAGTGGTTATTTTGGTCTCCATAATGTCGACAATAATATTTTTTATCGTCAATAATTTGTTGGACCACATATCGTCCAGCAAAATTTGTTATCGTCCCAGGCCTACCGGATCCAGTGTTTTTGAATATGATACTCAATTTTTGTACTAAATTGATCATAAACAATGACCTTTTTTCTATTATCCAATTGTTATTGTGTAGATACATACATTTCTGTGGGCCTTTATAAGCAGTAAAGTACAAATAAATGTTTAATTGTTCCTTACATGTGCTCAGAGTGTGAGTTATGTCATTGAAATTCTGCTACCCTACAGACCCAGCGTTGCATTTTTACAACATCCTCCCCAAAAGTTACTAAAATGTCATAATTAAAAAAAAAACACTGATTTAGGCATCACAAGCACCCTAGAACAACATGTGAATGGTTGAAAAAAATTTTTAAAGTTTTTTTCTATATTTGGGTTTCTGGGGGTTAAAGCGTCTGCTCCTCCCAGTCACCCAATCAGGAACTCTCACCAACATCTTCCACCAATTGCAGGAGGGCACCTACACACTGAAAGTTACATTTTAGATGACATGGCAGAAAATGAAGAGAAAAACAGAAAAGTTCCTTTACGGACGTAACATAACGAAGATAAAATAGCTCTTTGGTGACTAAAACCTGATGAGACGTGCAGGACGAAACTACTGTAGACGAAAATGATGCTTAAAAGCACATTTCTGCCTGTCTCACAAAAGCTAAAAAGTAACAGCGCTGCTGCTTGTGCGGTCTCCATCTCCCAAGCATCATGCAGCCAACAGAAGAGCGCTTCTCTGTGGTGGGAACGCGCATCGCTCAACACAGCCGCCTGAGGAAGTAAACAGTTAGAAATACTAGCCATCATACTTTAAATGTATTCGTAATATTCACACGGTTATCAGTGTACTTCTTGAAAACATGATAAGTGAAAGAAATGATAGTTTTAGCATGTTTTATCTGAACATGTTTATGAGGAATGTTTTGAATTCAGTGTGTCAGGATTATTTTTTCTGCTGCGTCGTTTCTAATAACGGGTCATCTACATGTTTATGTGCATTTAAAGGCTGCTGTGGGTGCAGATATGAGACACAACCTGAGAGAATGTATTTATATCACTGATGATGCTCAAGTGCAGAACTTGGTTATTTATATTTTATTTACTTATAAACTTATATTTGTTGAGGATAAACCATCTCGTTTTCAAGCGGGTCCTCTTATCTTAGAACAAAAATAAAAAGCAAGACAACAAAGTCAACAATCAAAATTAAATCCGAAACACCGATCACAAACCAAAACAAAATAACAATGATAACAAAATAAATAATAATAAAATAAATAAAAAACAAAAATCCTGTCATGGCGCATCTAGACAAAAGGTCAGTGTATTTATAAAAAACAGTAAACAGCAGAAAGGAATGTATAAATCAAGTAAAGGTTATTGTAAAAGCATGAAAACTAATCCACAATAAACATCAAAAACAATTGCAGACAGGCATTACATATTCAGACGTTCTAAACAAGGTAACAGACCTTATATCAATTCTAAGGGCTCGTGAAAACTCACAGCACTGCAGGTCTATGAAAAACATTTAAGTAGGTGGACTTTGACAGAAGAGGGAGGGAGTGTTTTTCAGCATTATACATTTAAAGACACCAAGTAGGAGGCCTGATTACCTAAAAATAGTAATTAAATCCAACAATAGACGTATTTTATGTCTATTTAAATGTCATGTAGAATACTCTGTATGCAACTGATGTTCAACAGGCTCTTTTATCTTCTGCTCACCAGCAAACACGGTGAAAAACTACAGTGAAATGAAGAATAAACACAGATATTAATTTTAGTAACATAAAATTACAACCCAGTAATAACGAATATACAAATAAAATATACAAACACACCTCTCCACAGAATATTCCCGAGCAATTTCAGTCCATGTCCACTTTTCCTTCTTCTCCAAATGTGAGCTTGTTCTTGTGGCTGGTCGGTGCTGCTGGGTGTTAATTAAACATTCGCTCACCTCCGGTGCACCTTCAAGTGCAACACCTCAATCCAACCAGCAGGTGGCATCGAACCAACACAGACATTTGATAAATTAAGGCATTTTAACATTTAAATCAAACAGAATGAGAATGAATAACCACATCTAACGGCGACAGCTACACTGCCACAAAAATGACAAAAGACTGAAATTCACCATGAGTGAAAAAAGCTTTAAATCTGGTAATTTTCAATAAAATACAATCAACCATCAATCTTTGTTATGAAAAAGAAAATCAATAACTTGATAACCTCAAAGACTCTTCAGAAAAGACAGTTGTCTCAAACGTTCACCTTTGGTTCCTAAATCTCTCTGTCCTTGAATCTTAACCTTTCACACTAACCCATCATCATCTTCACTGGCTTCAACTACCTTTGCCAATTTCCACTCATTTCTTGGAATATTGTCCTCTTTTAAAATCACTACCTCTCCAACTTGATCGTGTCTTTTGGGCGTATGCCATTGTTGCCTTGAACTAATGCTAGTTAAGCATTCTTTACGCCACCTGCTCCAAAACAGTTCTGTTAAACATTGCACCCTCCGCCACCTCTACCTGGCATACAAATCTTCTCTGACAAACCTACCAGGAGGCAGAAGTGGTTCTGATTCTTTCATAGTGAGCAAACGGTTAGGCGTCAAAGGCTCGGCACTATTGGGGTTGTTGATTGTGTCTGTAGTGAGTGGACGCTGGTTTGAAATTGGCATGGCTTCGTAGAAGAAAGTTCTCAAGGAGGTGTCATCTAACCTTCCTGTGGCTTGTGCTAGGAGAGAACTCATGACATTCCTAATTGTCCGGATCTGGAGTACACCTCCTCTGTGCTTCAGGAACATTCATCAGAAAATCACATTGGCAAGATAAGTAGAAATCTTTTCATTGTCTAAGTCCAACAGACACTTTTTGAACTCGTTCTTTGCCCTGACAGAATTTGTACCTTGGTCACCTTAGCCTGATAGCTATGAAGCATCTTAAAGCATTTATAAATGCGTCAGTGGAGAGGTCCTCCAACATCTCAATACGTACGACTCTTGAGCTAAACAAGTAAACAACAGGCTTTTACTCTCTTTGTAACCCTGTTTTGTATAGAAGGGACCAAAAACATCAAGTCCAGTGCAGGTGAAAGGTGGTGAGGGATCTAATCTGTCACATGGGAAATCAGCCATGCGCTGCTCTTCAGTCGGTCCATGCACCGTTCTACACACCCTTTAATGTACTTGGCTCCTATCCTACTAGCACCTATGATCCAATAGCCATTTGGTCAAGAACAAGCTGTGTGACAAGTCCTTCTTTGGGAAGGATTACTGGGTGTTTCAGTTCAAATGATGCTGAGGACTTTCTCAGCCGTCCTCCTACTCTAAGCAAATTGTCTACAAGGATCGAGTCGATACATCTTATGGAGTTTTGGTAGTTTAGCTGACTTTTGCAGTGAACTCAAGCAGATTGGGAGCGACTGTGCAGGAAGGGGAGGGAGGAGGAGGGGAAGCCCACGGGTGTTTTCCAATCGCAAGGAACCTCGCCTTGATGCCTTGGTCCCGCCCCGGTTGTCTTGGAGATACGTCATCAGGAACCGCCAAGGCGTGTTCCAATCGTTTCCAATGTTCATGTTCTAGCAAGGCGTCTGTCCTCCGTTTGTTAGCCGTTTAGCTAACTGACCAAGGATACACGAGAGGTGCCTTGTTGCCTTCTCTTGGTCAAACATTTCCCAGAATGCAGCGCGGTATTTTCAACCAGATGTGATCAGGAGCCGGCAGCTGCTACTTCAGGGGCAAATTTCCAGTTTAAATGTAAGTCAACTAATTGTAGCTATTGGGCTGATATCTAAGATGTTTTTTTTAGATCCAAAGCAGTTATCTATGGTTGGTTAGTTGCTTAGTAGTTGCAGCTTTGGTGGCTAGCAGGTACTAACTCACTTACACATTTGATTTAACCAATATATATACAATTAAAAAAGTAAAAGGCTCGATATACATCTATATTGTAACTTAAAATTACTATGATGGGCGGGACGTAAACAGAGCACGTTAGCAGGTGGCGGGCTCTGGCCAGCTGCAGTCACGTGGGACAAGTCTGTTTCATTAACCGTTTTCTTTGACCAAGGAAGGACAGTGTCCTTGTAAGCAAGGCGTCTGGCCTGGCAAGCCAAGGCAAGGCTCCTTGCAATTGGAAAACACCCCATATTTGGTGTGCCTCTGTCCTGGTGGAGGACTCCAGGAAACAGGAGGTGGTGCTGACTGGAGTCCTGAGCTCCTGCTCCCAGCCAAAGAGGCAGCAGCCGTAACAGTGGTAAGGTAGTCAACAAGCAACAACTTTTTTTTTTTCAAAACAAGCTGCGCTCTGCTGTGGACGTGTTACATTGATCTCTATGAGCTAACAGAACTGTGACAAGCATGCAGGGACCATTGAAACGGCTCCTGATAAAATATTCAAAAAGTCCACCCTTGTACACTGTAGTCTCACCAAATGAAGCTATTAAAATGCATAACACTTTTTAAAAAATCACCAAAAATCAGAATTAAAAAAAAAAAAACTTAAAGATGTAGTATGAACCGCATCCAACTGGTGATGCGCTGTTTGGTACAATGGAGGAGCTATTGAAATTTATAACATTTAAAATTGACCAAAAATCAGAAAAAAGTTTTTCATTAAAACTAAAAGGTGTGGTATGATGAGCATGTGTTCAGACTTATGTTTTGTGACACTACAATGTACAAGGGTGGAGTTTTTGAATATTTTATCAGCAACTGTTTCTGGTCTTTCATCTTGCAGACGCCCCCTGCATGCTCGTTGCAGTTCTGTCGGCTCGTAGAGATCAATGTAACGCCATCGCTGCAGAGGACAGCCTTTTTTTTCTGAAGAAAGAAAAAAAATGAGGTTGTAGCTTCTTAACTACCTTTCCTCAATACCATAAAGGTATCTTAAAGGGACACTAGTCAGTTTTGGCTTGTTTTTAGCTCCCCCTAGTGTTCGTTGGCGAAACCGAAAGTAAAACTTATCTCTCCTCGCTGTGCGTTCGTCTTTTTAACACCTTAATCTAACTGATGAAATGTCTCCTCAGCCTTTGTTAGTTTCTACGGGAGTGATTGATCACTAAATCAAACAAATCAGCTGTGTTCATGATCTAAAACATGCAGGAAACGTGCTGGAAGCAGACTGCAGATCCCAGCAGACCGGACCGGCACTCTTAAGTTGCAAGTGGAATATTCTGGCCACAGGGGGCGACAGGGCCTGGGTGGCCCTTCATTGACCCTGAAAAGGGTCATTTTAGCACATACTGGCTCAAGAACATGATTTAAAAATATTAAAAAGTTGCAAAGTGTCCCTTTAATATCGGTTATCTTAAAAGTTATTGAGTCGGAAATGTTGAATCTGTGAATATCTTTCCAACTTTACTGAGGTAAATTTAAGTCTTTAGAATGAGAAAAGTTCTTTTTAAAATTGTAAATCAGCATCATAAAAAACCAAATTAAAGTTAGTTTTAGGTTGTAAATATGACAGCTTTCCATCCTGGTTCAGCTGAGAGTGTTCTAAAGTTGTGACGCTGATAGAGCCGGTATGATGATCTCACAGAGGTCACTTAGTGACAGACTACAGGAAATAAACCAACACATTTATGTTCGCGTTACTTGTTCATCCCAGGATTGTTCTATTAGATTTAACAGATGGTTTTTATATTTAATAGAATTTTTCTGATGGAAAATGTATGGATTTAATAGCTTCTACATCACGTGACTTAGTCACATTTTATTTTTAGATTGTGTCAACTTTGTCATGATATTCTAATTTTATGACCAGCGCCTGTATGTGAATGAAGTGACCAGCCCATACGTGCCCAAAAGACACTCTTAACTAAAATAAGTGGCCATACATTTATAAACACAGTATTTTACACACCTCTCTATAAATTTTCCAACGTAAAAAGTTCTTTCTCAAAAAGCTAACTTAAAGCCACATTCCTGAACTTTAGTTATATGGTGTCTGTCGCCCTCTAGAGTCTTGCTGCGTAACGTCACTGTCGTAACATTAAATCTCTCTGGGGCATAAGAGGCATGTTTACATTCCTAATGTCAGGCAAAACAACAAAAACAAACTTTTCCACCTCCACACATTGAATAAATAGTTTTATCAGGACTGTATAACAACTTTATGCCCGACCAAACACAATAACCCTGGTGAAATCATTTATTACTTACCTAGCCATTAGCAGCACGGCTAGGTCAGAGTCCGTAGTTCATGCTGTTCTTTCTAAAAGAGCTCTCCAGCGAGGAAAAGACGGCCCAATAATAACTCTGGTCTTTGCTCTTGCTCTATCACGTTCTCCTTTTCTTTTCCTAGATTCCTCTGATAAGGGATTTCTAGCTTTCTTTGGTGAATCTGCTGCTGCTACAGCGAGTCTACGTTATACAAGTATGGCAAGCCAAAGGGATAAAAAAAAATGCACGTTCTAAACTCACATGTCCGCCAAAACACGCGTCTTAAACGAGCGTTTTGGCGGACATGTGAGTTTAGAACGTGCGCTTTTTTATCTCTTTGGCTTGCCATATATTGCCGTAAAGCAACACCCAGTCAGTACTTCCGGTGGCGACCTGGAGCTCAAAACCTGTATAGTGCGGTAAACAGACGCGGGACCAGCCAACATATCACAAGTACGAAAATGAACATAACAGATATAGTATGACGCCAAAACTTTACAAAAAAGCATAATTTTAAGGTGTAAAAGTTGCGGAATGTTGCTTTAACATGTCAGATAGCCACAACAAATCAGGATTTTTATGCTGAATATTGTCCCACATGAACATGCTCAGATCATTATATAGCAGACAGTAAAACAAAAAACCTCTTCAACATCTAAATGTTGCTCCTCCCTTTACATCGCGCCACCTCAACAGCAACAGGCTCGCACAAAGAGGTCGCTGCCCTCTCTTTACGTTAAAAAGGCTCGTCACAAAATGGTTTTTGAATTTAATGTAACTTCTTAGTTTTGGCTTTTTGAGGACATCAAATGTCCACTGGGCTTTCTATGTCTGAAACAGAGTTTGCTTGAATGTTGTAAGCTGCAAATGATTAAAATAATACATTCTATTTAAAATTATATTAAAATGATTATTAAATGTGCTGTTTGTTAAAGAAAACATTGTTAAAACATCATTATCCCAAACACTGAGAATAAGTTTCTCCATTGTTAGCTGGGTGACTGACGCAGCCCCTTCCTGTGGGGGCGTGTGATCGTCTTCAGCGTCAGAATCTCAGCTGATTCCTACCCACCAGGTATCATCAGGTGTCCCCTCCCTGCCTGAAGCAGCATCGGTTTATTGGGTTTTCTCTCACAACTTTCTTCTAAAAGCCATTTTAGCAGCAATTTTACACAGAACACGACCAGAGAGAGAACGCTCTATGATGTTGTCCATCCACAGGAATGAGATATAGATAAAAATAACCAGATTTCTATTTTATACAGTGCTGTGCAAATGTTTCAGGCAAGTGTCAAAAAATGCTGTAAACAAGGAATAATTTCAGAAATATAAATAATGATTGTTTATTTTTATCAATGCACTAAATGTAAAGTGAGTGAGCCCAAACATGCAGCTAAAGTCATTCAGAACTATCTTCAGAGGTCCTGGAAGTGATGGTCCGACCCCACAGAGCCTGATCCCAGCATCATGGAGCGTGTCTGGGATCCATGAAGAGACAGAAGGATGTGAGGAAGACTACATCCACAGAAGATCTGTGGTTAGTCCTCCAGATGTCTGGAACAACCTACCAGCCCAGTCAACAGCTGTGTTCTAGTGTAGCTAGAAGATCTGACGCTGGTTTGGAGGCAGAGGGTGTTTGTTCACAGCGTTTTGTTGGTTGATGAAAATAAATGATAATACTTCCATTTTTGAAAGAATTCTTTGTTTACAGCATTTTTTCACCTGCCTAAAACGTTTGCACAGTACTGAAAACATTATTTTATGGAAATAGCATGGAGGTATTGCTGGAGACAGGCACCCCCCACCCCCGCGACGATCCTGCATGGATACGTGGGTAAAGAGGATGAATGGAGGGATGAATAACATGGAAATAAAGGACACATAGAAATATGAAGTTATTACATTTCAAAATATGAAACCAGTCAAAATTCCTGCTTTACGAGTTCTAGTGTCAATACTGTAATTATTTATGATGTGAAATGCTAAATTTATATTATTTATAAGTCAAACCAGTTCTCAAGCTACATAAAGTCCTCAACCTCCCACATCGCTGAGCCCAGTTTGGTAAAGTTCTGTATAAGGATTTAATTTAGTATTTTATTATAATGAGTTAGCTTATTGTTATTATCATTTTATTATTATTATTATTATTTTTATATAATTATTATTATTATTTTATTATCATTATTATTTTTTTATTATTTTTTATTATCAATATTATTTTAATATTATTATATTATTATTGTTATTATTTTATATTATTACTATTATTATTATTATTATTATTGTTATTATTATTATTGTCAGACTGAACAACAGGACAAAAACACTAGAACAGATTGTGTTGCAGCACATTTCACTTTATTGTCAGATTTTGTCCTTAACGGTTTAAACATACACAACAGATATCACAATACAATACAAATATAAAGCATGTGATAAAAGCCAAGTGTCAGGAGACTTTATGGGTAAATTGTGGAGATATGTTACAAGTCATCAAACACATAGAAAAGTACAAAACAAAAATAGTCTGGTGCAAATTCACATTTTCACAAAAGCTCTGACTTTAAAGTGGTGTTCAGCAACTTTAGTTGTTTCTTTTCCTTTCATCTCTGCTTCAGGAAAGGTTCTTTACATTGGCTGCTCGTAAAATTTACAATAGATTGTGTGTGTGTGTGTGTGTGTGTGTGTGTGTGTGTGTGTGCGTGCGTGCGCGTGCGTGCGTGTGTGTGTCTGCTGTCTTCTCAATCCCCAGTGAGTCATGGCAGACGGCTGCTCATACTGATCCAGGTTCTGTTGGAGGTTTTTTCCTGTTAAAGGGGAGTTTTCCTCTCCACTGTCGCTACATGCTTGTTTAGTATGAGGGTTGCTGTAAAGACACTGACACAACAAGTCAGTGACTCGATGCAACCTGCTGGGTTTCCCTACGTAGGAAACTTTTAACTAACAATAATGAACTGAACTCAGGTTCAGTTGGAATGTTTACTTTGGTAAAGTGCTTTGAGACGACTCTTGTTGTGATTTTATATTATAAATAAACAGAATTGGATTCAAAGTTCTGACTGAGACTCAGGTCAGGGGGAGAAACCCAAAATCGTCCTTCGTGAGGAAGCTGGAAGAACTTCATGCATGAGCTGGATCCAGGTCAGATCTGTGACAGCTGATCCAAAATTCAAGTCCTCGTCAGTTTTTATGACACGTCTGTCCTCAGGAGTAAAGTAGCATTCACACATTACTTTTTTCAGTTGTTCCTCTGCTCCTTCATCTCTCCTTCATCACTCATCTTCCTCCCACCTTCCATCTCCCTCCAGCTAGTCTCTGGTCCAGGACTTGGAGGCAGCTCCAGATCTTTGGAGCTGCTTGTGCTGGCAGCTCTGGCAATCCGAGTCAGGGTCTGTTCATAAGGCGAGGGCAGGTAGACCATGAGGAAGACTCCGTCCGTCACATCCTGGTCTGAGCTGCTGCTGGGAAGCTGCCCCCTGCCCCGGCGGAGGGAGGAGAGCAGCTCGCAGTTCTTCTCTGGGTCCTGCAGGTCTTCCAGGGGGATCACGTTGGCCAGGTCCAGCTTGTCGAGGCTGAAGCCTCGCCGGCGCCGGCAGATCACAAAACCCAAGACGCTGAAGAGGAGGAGCAGGAAGGAGACGGTTGCTATGGCAATGTAGGTGATAGACCCAGCGCTGAAGATGACCTCACCTGAACCCTGACCCTGTGACAGAAAAACAATTAGATCAGCTTTTCTAAAAGTAGGTTTACACAGAATCAGGTCAGCAGGGAGAGAAGATCTGTGGTTTAAAACTAACATCTGTCCAGCAGAGGAGGCTGTCAGTCAAACATCTGTTTCCTTAAAACTCTGGATTAGAACCAGAACCGCAGCCGTTTGTGGTCTAAATGATCAAATCCATCAACCTGGAAGGACTAGAAGAAGATGGATGTTTCACTGCTGAAATAATGACACCAGCAGGATCTAAAAAAGAACAAGTGCTTGAATAAAGGTTGTGTAAATTACTCTATTTGGAGTAAATAAGTAACACTAAATAAGTAACAGTGAGATAATGTCCTTATTCAAGTGACAATTGAAATAAACTCACTTTAAAACTGCAGCTTTGTTGAATAATTATGTAAAAACATTTTTAAAACTGAATATTTTCAGCTTTAGGAAAAAAAACACTTAATTCAGATTTAATCGTCTCTATTGTATCTCAGAATCCAGCAGATGATGGGGCCTCGTTTAGAGAACATCGTGTAGAATCCTTACCAAAACTCGATATACATCACATAAACGTGCTCAGGTGTGTTGGATCTGACCCCGCCCCCTACACACCCACCTTCTACCATAAATGGTACCTTATGAATAATCTGCCACCCGAGAGGTCTAGAAAACTCAATCTCCCTGAGACTGTAAACGAGGTTCTTGTGGATGAAGCATGAAAAAATGCTTGATTGCCTTCAAGTGGTGCAGAGTTGTGTGAATGTGATGAACTCTATGGAATCTAAATCAGCTGATCAGCCGGTCATCATCATGGACCAGGCTGTCTTCATGGTCTCTAAAACTCTCCTCATCCAGATCCTGCCATTGTCCTGACTTCAACGAGGGCCAGAGCGTCCGCTGTGAAGCATAATGCCTCGTTTACACCGAGTACACCACGGATGCTCCGCACGGCTTCCACAAAGAGTCCATTCAGAGCTGCAGACGCTGCATATGGATTTTCACAAAGATAAAGAAATGGCATGAGCCAGACAGGAAGTGAGACGTAGGCCAGCAAGGTGAATTCCGGTATTTTTCAAAATAAAACTTGTGTTGATTTGTAAGTCGGGCTCGTTTCCGGTGAGAGTTGGACTCCGCCAAGGCTGCCCTTTGTCACCGACTCTGTTCATAACTTTTATGGACAGGATTTCTAGGTGCAGCCAAGGTGGTGAGGGGATCCGTTTTGGTGACCTAAGGATCAGGTCTCTGCTTTTTGCAGATGATGTGGTCCTGTTGGCTTCATCAGAACGTGATCTCCGGCTTTCGCTGGAGCAGTTCGCAGCCGGGTGTGAAGCAGCTGGGATGAAAATCAGCTCCTCTAAATCCGAGACCATGGTCTTGAGTCGGAAAAGGGTAGAATGCCTTCTCCAGGTCAGGGACGAGGTCCTGCCCCAAGTGGAGGAGTTCAAGTATCTCGGGGTCTTGTTCACGAGTGAGGGAAAGATGGAGCGTGAGATCGATAGACGGATTGGTGCTGCGTCTGCAGTGATGCGGGCGTTGTACCGGTCTGTCGTGATGAAGAGAGAGCTGAGCCAGAAGTCAAAGCTCTCAATTTACCGGTTGATCTATGTTCCTACCCTCACCTATGGTCACGAGCTTTGGGTAGTGACCGAAAGAATGAGATCGCGGATACAAGCGGCCGAAATGAGTTTTCTCCGTAGGGTGGCTGGGCTCTCCCTTAGAGATAGGGTGAGAAGCTCGGTCATCCGGGAGGGGCTCAGAGTAGACCCGCTGCTCCTCCACATCGAGAGGAGCCAGATGAGGTGGCTCGGGCATCTAATTAGGATGCCTCCTGGACGCCTCCCTGGTGAGGTTTTCCGGGCACGTCCAACCGGGAGGAGACCCAAAGGAAGACCCAGGACACGCTGGAGAGATTATGTCTCTCAGCTGGCCTGGGAACGCCTTGGGATTCCCCCGGAGGAGCTGGCCCAAGTGGCTGGGGAGAGGGAGGTCTGGGCCTCTCTGCTTAGGCTGCTGCCCCCACGACTTGACTCCGGATAAGTGAAGGGAAATGGATTTTTTTCCCAGCTTTGTTTCATTTTTAATTACAGATATCAGTTCTCAGTGTATGATACTTCACGTTATTCTAACAGGTATATCTTTAAACGTATAGTGTCACATTTCTAATCATTTGGTGCTCTCCCAGGTCCGGATGTCTGGAGATGTTCAGCACACTAACCGCAGTCGGTATGAACAGCAGCTCAGATACCGGACCCCCTCTGTTCCAATGAGACGTTAGTATCACTGTAGTATTTATATGTATCACACTGTAATCACACTGATACATACACACCTGACCAATAATGCACCAATAAGTGTTAAGTGCTCTGTAATGGTCCTTATTCTTTTTCTCAGTTCAGAGATGTGTGTGTGTGTGTGTGTGTGTGTGTGTGTGTGTGTGTGTGTGTGTGTGTGGTCTCCAACCATCTCATCAGTTTCATGAGGTTTATGTAGAGAATAACTTTCAGACCCTGTTTCGTGCATATTCAGATCGTAATCCTGCAGCTTCAGCTCATTTTAGGGACAAAACTCTGAACTCTGATCAGATTAATGAGAGGAATTAGTTCTCTGGCAGCAACAATTACTTTTTAAAAACCCTGAAACCATCGAAGGTGTTTTTATCTTTTAGTCTCGATATCTGGAGCTGCATTTAATAAATCTGCTGAAGTGTTTATATTATTTAGGCTGAGATGATTAAAACAGAACCATGAAACTCACCGTGTCCTGTCTGTCAGTGGAGGGCAGCGCTGAGGGAACAGTGGACCAGTCCAAAGAGTCCCGCCCGGCCGGTCCAAACCTCATCCAGCTGCTCTCCAGCAGAGACCGCATGGTGCGCCAGGAGAAGAACCAACGTCCAGCAGGAACCAGAGGCCACAGGGGCCACGGGCGCTCAGAGAAATACCCAGAGACGAAGCGGAGGACTTGTCCTCTCAGAGGGAGTCAGTGACTGCAGCTCTGGAACGATCAGGCTGAGATAATAACAGCGAGGAGGAGGAGGGAGGAAGAAATGAGGGCAGCAGACAGACAGCATCACTGGTCCTGATGGGAGGATTTACAGCTGTGTGTGTGTGTGTGTGTGTGTGTGTGTGTGTGTGTGTGTGTGTGTCTAGCAGTTCATCAGGCTTTGATCTGACAAAAAAACCTACAACGATGATGCTGTGACGTTGGTGTTTTCTGATGGCGGAGCCTCAAAATCAGTCCTGTGGAACATCTGGATCAGAAACATCTGGAGGAGAAATGATGGCTTGGTCTCTCTTATCAAAGGCACACTTAAACATATTTTAGGAACTCCTAAGTGAGTTGATGTTGATCTGGAACATTTATTCACACTGGAAGTCAAACATCTGGACAGCTGTTGACCCACATCTTCAAACCGTTTTCATCCCCGTAACCACCTGATGCTTTAGGTCAGAAAAACTAAACTATTAAATCATCTGCTCCTTCAAATCAGAACTCATCTCAATGTAATGAACATTTATCAAACTCTTGAACTGTAACTTCTCAAGAACAAGGTTTAGGTTCATCTTCTGGAGTTCCCACTGATCCAAACAGCTGAGAGGAAGTAAAACGGCTCTCCAGAGGTTCAAGACACCCTCAGAGGGAACGAACGACGACTTTTTATACCACCAATAATCACCTGGGATCATTTATGTTCCAGAAATATGAATCTTTACAGTTCACAACAAACATTAAACAGAACTAAAGCTGAAACGTGATGCTTTTCTTCTGACACAAACATAACAGCACTTACTGATGCTCCAGTTTAACCTGGTAGGAGATAAATAAATACATACTTCAGTAAAGTTTCAGCAATCCTTTCAAAATGTTTACTTAAGTTTAAAATCCATCATGACAGATAAAAGTCAGGTTAAACTAAAACTCAGAAAAGGTCTAAGAACTTCAATCTGCAGGAAGAACGGATCCAAAAAGGTTTTTCTGTTACAACTCTAGGAAGAACTGATCCTGATTAAGCTGCTTCACTTGTATCAGAACACAATTAAATACATTTTTGACATTATTGGAACATCTTGAAGAGCTGGCCTTAATCCACCACAACCAAGAAGTTTGTAAGACCGCCTGAGGCGGGAAGTGGAGGAACACAGTTCCTCTTTTTAGGATGTTGCAGAGACACTCAAAGACAGAGACCTCATTTATAAAACTTTGCTTAGAATCCTCATTAAAACCCAACTTAAGCTCTGCAAAAAAAAAAAAAAA
>SSNS01000003.1:6754457-6799526 GCA_006937985.1 Aphyosemion australe | reverse complement strand
GGAACAGGTCAGGGACACAGGGAGGGGCTGAGAGACAACAGAGACAGGTCAGGAAAACGGAGAGTCCAGTTGTTTGGTTATAAGTGGTCTCAGTTTGATTTGATCCACAACAACAAAACCACAAAGTCTCACAGCTGGATCTGGTCCAGCCCACCAGACCAGACTTCATCCGGTTGGACCGAGGCTTAGACCAAAGTGGCTGGTGTCCTGCTGATAGACGTCCAGCCTTAATCTGAATAACCAGGACTGACTGGACACTTTTCTTTGTCTCAGGCAGAAACAAAGAGGAAGGTCAACATTAAGAATAACTCTAATGAGTGTAGAAAGTAATCCAACTCTGGACAGAAGGATAAATCTCCTCTGGAGAAGCATAAGCTCCACCCCCGTCCTCAATCAGGTCCAGTCTGGTGGACTTCAGTCCGACTCTTCTTGACCCGGAGCAGCTTTAGATCACCGTTTACAGGCTGTGCCTCAGATTCAGACGAGCTCCTGATGCTGATGTTTCCTCTCAGGCCGTGCAGGCAGCGAGGAGGAGGGTGGAAGCTCTGGAGCTGCCAGTGACTCCACCCTGTGGCAGACTGCGGCTAACGTTGTGATTTCAGAACGCCTCGCTATGCTAGGAGCCTTATTGAAGCAGAGACTGAACAGTTGGGGGAAGATACTGTTGGACATTTTCAATTAGCCTACAGAGTTCTAGGAGAGAAACCCGGAGCGCCCAGAGCTGGAAGTAGATCCAGAAATAACTAAATCATTTGAAAACGGATGCTAAGTATGGGATTGCTGTCTGACACAAGTCAGTGACTCGATGCAGTCTGCTGGGTTTCCTTTTATAGGAAACCTTTAACTAATCAGCATGTTTCATGTCCATTTCAGACTAATATAAAATATTTATTTTATCAAAAATAAGATTTACAATGGTTTTAACTCCTAGTAAAGAACAAGCTGGCTGGTGTCAGCTACACCTGTTCATGACTAAGCTTGGCTCTAGAAGACAAGTGCCTGGAAGCAGAAAAGGTTTTTGAATTTAGTGTTTTTATTCATTAATGAGACAGCTGATGAGGTTTAGAGATTTTGTATTTGTGCGACTCCTCATCAGTCTAACTACCCTTTTTATTAACACTTATTGCCAATAAGTGTTAAAGAAAATAACACCAATAAGTTATTGGTTTTATTTTCTGAACATTTCTGTTCATGTTCTAGAGGTTTGTTGGTTGTTTTATCATCTTGCTGTTGTGAAGCACTTTGTGATTCTTTCTGAGAGGAGTACTATATCCATGTTTACTTACCACCCCGTTAACATTTCAGATCCTTAAGCTGTAGTTGTGGCTCCTATTATACTCTCCTGATTACCTTCAAACCTCCCAGGGACAGATTTGATGTTTCATTTACAGACTGGCGTCCTTTTGGAGCCATGGAGGTTTGTATGTTATCAAAACGAGATCAGCTCCATGTAAACTCAAAACATTTAAATGGAAATTCAAACAAAAAGCTTGAAAAAAGAAATTGTAAATAAAAAAAGTAAATGTGACTGTAAACCAAAAACCAACTTTGATTAAGGAAATCTAAATGGCTGAGTTTACGTTTCATTTACGAAGCTGAGCCTGGTTTTACGTAGGGGGTGGGAGTTTGATAAGAGAGTCTGGACTACTCCTTAGCCTCCCTGGAGAACAGAGAAGACAGCACCAAGCTAAGTAGAAGAATCTCTTATTACTGGACTTTGATGAAAGGAATACTCACCACTGGGGTGAGGAATAAAAGGGTTTGCTGTAGCTGTGAAACCACCTTTTCTCCTCTACACTCTGATTCCAGACAAAACGTCCTTCGAAGTGTCAGTGCGCCCCAGGGCAGCTGTGGCTACATCGTAGCTCATCCCCACCAGCGTGTGAATGGGTGAATTGAGTTGATTGTGTTGTGAAGCGCCTTGGGGGGTTGTAGAACCCTAAGAAGGCGCTATACAAATACAGGCCATTTACCATTTAAACTTGAATTACTGGTGTCTTGACACGTGAGACTGGTGAAAGAGTTTTTGCTTAAAGGAGTCATCACCTGAAATTTTCACTTTTCCACTTGAACAAATGTCTATAATGGCTTCCTAATGATTTTTCACTTGCTGAGAAGCTGATATTTAACATTGAAGCGTTTGTTTAATCTTGCCTTCTTCAACCAGCTCACATGCACCCCACGAGCACGCGCACTCCAAAACGAGATTAGCCTATATGCCGACACAACAGCCGAATATAACCAAATATGAACCAGCAGCGAACAAACCAGCACAACAAAGCTCATTTCATAACGTGAAACGCATAAATGATGTCTTACCGTTGACGACTCATGTTATAATCCGTGTTATGGGAGACAAAACTCCGATCGGTTTGTGTATTCCATCTTCACAACAGCATAAAAGCCGATGCCTAGCTGTTAGCTTGCTTTGTCCCAACTCAACAACAAACGAGGACGCCATTACGCACGAGGCGAGGCTCGGGCTCGTACATACACGGTTAGATCCCGTAGGTCACTGCCAGGTCGGGTTCAGTTATAACTTTTGTTGTTTTGGAGCGAGACGCTGAAGCTGCTTCCTGCTTCTTTCCACCAATCAACACGCTCCTCAGTCCGGCACGCGTCTGAGACAGCCGAAATATCGCGTGTGATCTCACGAGAAAATATGCCCTTTACAAAAAAGGATCAAAAAATCACATTTTTAATTTATTTTTCCAATACAATTTATTTTAATGGCCTAAAAGACTATAATAGGACGTAGATATCCACGGTGTTATAGGTGATGACTCCTTTAAACTGCAGGAAGAATTTTGTGTAAATAAGAACTATGAACCAGTTTGTCTTTGGAACTGTGAACTTAGTTTGAAAAATGTTTAATTCAAACTATGAGCTGTGATACACGCATACACACACGCATACACACACGCATACACACGCACGCATACACACACACGCATACACACACACGCATACACACGCACAGACGCATGCACGCACACACGCATACACACACGCATACACACACACGCATACACACACACGCATACACACACACACGCATACACGCATGCACACACACACGCACACACACACGCATACACACGCACACACACGCATACACACGCACAGACGCATGCACACACGCATACACACACGCATACACACACACGCATACACACACACGCATACACACACACGCATACACACGCACAGACGCATGCACACATGCACACACACGCATGCACACACACGCACACACACACGCATACACACACGCATACACACGCACAGACGCATGCACGCACACACGCATACACACACACGCATACACACACACACGCACACACGCATGCACACACACACGCACACACACACGCATACACACGCACACACACGCACACACACGCACAGACGCATACACACACGCATACACACACACGCATACACACACACGCATACACACGCACAGACGCATGCACACATGCACACACACACACACACACACACACGCATACACACGCACAGACGCATGCACACATGCACACACACGCACACACACACGCATACACACACGCATACACACGCACAGACGCATGCACGCACACACGCATACACACACACGCATACACACACACGCATACACACACACGCATACACACGCACAGACGCATGCACACACGCATGCACACACACGCACAGACGCATGCACACATGCACACACACACACAGGCACACACACACACACACACACATGTGTGCATTTATGGTTTATGAAACCACTATGACTTGGTGGTGGTTTATGGGGACACACATTTCCTCATAAACAGGTAATCTGTTGAACACAAAAACTATGTCAAAATGTTTTATTTTACCCATGGAAGATAATGCTCACTTAAAAAATAAGAAAAACCTATCAGAACATACATACATGCCACTATGACATTTTGAATGGTTTATGAGACCATGACAACATGGTGGTTTGTATCCCACACACACGAATTCTTTGCATCTGGTGAACACAAAAAGTATGTCAACATGTTCTATTTTACCCATGGAAGAAAAGCCTCACTTCAAAAATAAAATAAAAACTATCAAAAAATACACACAATCATCTGTGACATTCTAAGGGCGTTATGAGACCCTGGAGGTCTGCATACCACACACGCGACGTGGTTTACGAAACCAATTTTAAATTGGCCATGAAAACCAAAAGAAAGTTTAAGTTGCTGAAATAACTAAATAAAATGATAATAGCAGTTACAAAGTCAGTATTAATCAGCTAACGACATTTAGATTTTACTTTTATAAAAATTTGCAGCACTTTAAAAGTCATGAATTACGAGACCACCAAAAATGGTCTCATAAACCAAATGGTCTCATAATGCGGGTGTGTAACCTGACAAATTGGGCTCGCAAAACATAAATGCACACACACACACACACACACACACACACACACACACACACACACACACACACACACACACACACACACAGGAACCTGCTGGTTTACACAGCATTTGGTTTTATTTTAAATGAAGACACTCATTCAGGACTCAAGGATGTTTTTACCAGATGTGTTTGAGCTGCTGTTCATCATGAGAACACAAAGGGTCTCACAGTTTAAACACAAGCAGAAATATTCAGATACAAACAGAAGGAAAACAGACTGAGTGTTAACTACCACGTGGGTGAATTTAGCTAAATAAATAAGACGGTTTCAGGCTGAACATGAAGACGTTGAAAGAGGCTGCAGGACAGAAGACCTACGACACAGGGACACCTTTAAACATTAACAGATTACATTTCATCCTTTTCATCTGATTCTAAAGAAAAGTAACTATTAAAATATTTGGATTGTTCAGTCCTTTTTCTTCTGAACGACCAAAACACGGCCAAACAGAATCAGTTAAAGCCACCTGAAGGCACCTCGAGGAGTTTAAGTCCCGTCATGAAGGAAATGAGCTGGTTCCAGAAGGACAGAGAGTCTCAGTCACAGAGGAGAAATCTGACTTTGTCTTCCTGACCCCAAAATACTCAGCGATGCACAAAGAAACGTCACCAGATAGCGGCAAATATAAAAACACAAACCTTCATGTCAGGATAGACTATGATGACATCATCATGGAGCTTTGGGTTGACGAGCACGTGGTTTAAGGAGGAACGACAGCAGAAACATTCACAATCAGGTTGATCAGTAACCAGACATCAGCAGGACCACAAAACACCTTCACTTCCTCCCTGTCCTCCACTCAGAAGCCCCCCTTGCTGTGATGTCACACAATGATGTCATAGAGCCTGCCGACACGGCTGAGCCACTCCCGCAGGGCGTGGCGGACACGTGCGTCGGTCACATGACAGGAGAGCTGGCTGAGGCAGGGATAGAACACCGGCTGCAGGGCCAGGAAGGAGGAGTCCGACAGGAGGAGGACCTGGTTCAGCAGGGTCAGAACCATGTTGGTCCAGGCCTGCAGAGGAACGGATCAGAACCAGATCATCATAAATCACCCTCGATCCTTCTGAACAGTTCATGTTTAGTTATAGTAAATTCAAATAAACACTTTCAGACTAAATCTTAAATGTTCATAATTAACGTTTTCATTCACATTAAAAACAACGTAGCAAAAACAAAATATTCAAAAGTAAATAATATTAATTATTTGACATCAGTTTGGTTTCATATCTGAACTGTGAGCATAAACATCTGAAAGCAGAGCATTAAGGTGGAGCTGAGCTGCTCTGGGTCACCCACCTGGATCTGAGCCTCCGAGTCCCTCAGAGAGATGCTGTGGGAGCTGACGGTGGAGCCGGACCGTGGCCTTTTCTCCTGCCTCAGCACCTCGGGCCCCGCGCTGACCGAGTGCCTCAGAGGGGGCCCCTGCTGATCCACCAGCTGCTGGGGCCGTTGCAGCTCCGCGGGGCCCCTCCTGTCTCCTCCTGGTGCCGCCCGGCCCTGCTCCTTCATGAACATGTTGATGTGGCTCTGCTGACCCTGCTGCGGCGCCTGTTTCCTGCGTTTGTACTCCATCATCAGCTTGCTGATGGTTCTGTCTGTAGCTATGGTGTAGAGTTTGTTTCCGGCACTTTCCCACCATTCCTTCCTCCTTCCTGTTGCAGCTGTGCTGGAAGCCCCCCCCGCCGTACTGGAGTCCCTCCTGTCTCCGCTGATCTGGAAGTGATGAGGCAGACTTCCTGTGAAGCTGGGAACCAGAACAAACAGCTGATTTTAGTGATGATGACGGTTTGTATTAGAACTGGTCATGACTGATCTCAGACCTGAACCTGGGACTCGGTGTGGGCGTGTCTCCAGGTGAACTCAGGTCTGCCCCCTGACACTTGAACCATCCTTCCTCTGAGGGCGTCCCCCTCGCTGAGAGCCCACCGGCTGACGTCGGTGTGGAGGTCTCAGACGGGAACAGAGGCAGGAAGAAAACGTGATCTCCTCCTCCTCTGAGGAGTGGCGTCTCCTCCAGCGTGCTCTCCAGGTCCCGGTGCATCTGGATGTAACTGTTGCACAGATCCATGCACACTTTGTAGAGACGCTTGACGAGCCAGGCCCAGTCAGCGCTGCCCAGAGGCTGCACGCTGAGCGACGGGACCGGAGCCTGCCAGGGGTGGCGCTTCTCGCGACCGCGAGGGGGGCTGACCTGCACAGTGAAACCCATCAATCTCTACAGCGACTTAAAGCCGTTAAACATAATCAGACCCCCGGATGATTTTGTACGTTTGCCCACAAACTGATCAATGATCACTCTATAATTTCAGTTAGGGCTGGGCGATCTGGCCTCAAATGAATATCGTGATCATTTCAACTCGATAACGATAAATGAACGATAAGTACCGGTGCAGCGGCAGTTAGAGGGAGTGGTGGCGGTGGTAGATTTGATCGAGGAGAAGCCTGTTTCCTGTTCCAAATTTCCGCCGGCCGCTGGCTTCCGCCGGCCGCTGGCTTCCCGCCGGCCGCTGGCTTCCCGCCGGCCGCTGGCTTCCCGCCGGCCGCTGGCTTCCCGCCGGCCGCTGGCTTCCCGCCGGCCGCTGGCTTCCCGCCGGCCGCTGGCTTCCGCCGGCCGCTGGCTTCCGCCGGCCGCTGGCTTCCGCCGGCCGCTGGCTTCCGCCGGCCGCTGGCTTCCGCCGGCTGCTTCTTCAGCATTTGACTCATCCTCCATTTCCTCACCGTCTTTCCCTTCTTGTTACCAACTGGTTCGGGCAGAGTCAGGTGACTCCAACCCATCCAGTTGGTAACTCAGCTTCTTAAAAGAACAACCTACACACTTTTAATTTTTTTTCCAAATACCCAATGTATTAACATGGGCAAAACGACATAAATTTTGGTATCAGAAAATTTTCCTCTACTTACAATGATAGGTTTATTTGAACGGTGAGAGACAGAACAATAGCCACAAACTCCAGAGGACACGGGGGCAGGCTTGTTTGACAATGATCCAAAATACATGGCCAAGGAAGAAGCATAAGGTTTTGGGCCTGACCCTTAATCCCACAGAAAACCTGTGGACTTGGACAGTTGTGTGTCCAACTACAAGACATGCCTGTCCACCAAGATCTAAAACACGTTTTGCAAAGGGATCAAATACTTTTTCATTCATAACTTTTAGATGTGGGGTTTTTGATCTCTCCCTGATCATTGGAATTATAGATGGATCATTCCTGTCTTAGTGGGCAAACCTACAAAATCAGGGTTTTTTCTTGACTGTATTATAACAGAGTATGTTTGAAACCTCATCCAGGGTTTTGTTTCTATGCTTGTGTCACCTGTGCCGTTTCTTCAAAGATATCTTCATCCTCGGAGGAGGCAGATCCAGGATGAGAGGAGTCAGAGCTGCCCTCCTCCTCCTCGTACAGGATCCTCTTCACCTGAACACAAGAAAACGCTTAAAAACCCGGAGTCACTCTTCCTTACCTCCTGTTAGACCGCTGCTATGTGTCCACAATAAAGTGTTACGAAGATGACAAATGAGCTAAAAGTCCTACAGATAATTAGAAGTTTTAATAAATGAGATGAATTCATGTTAATCTGTTAATTCTTGGATGCTACAATCCAGATTAAATACCTGCTCTGAACTTCTTTCATTACACCTGACAAACACACAAAAGGTCTGAAAAGTCCCACACAGCACACGGCTCCTGAAGGCCTCATAAACAGCGATGTGTTTGGGTCAGAACGGGTCGTTTCTGACTAATCTGTTGACCAATCAGAGAGCAGCCTGAGCTTCTCAGGGAGTTTAAAGAAGCAGAAAAGAAAAAGTACCACAGTAAGTCACAGTACAAGGAAATTATTAGGATGCAATGGGCCTTCAAAATAAAAGTCTGAATGTTTGAATTTTATCATTAATTTATCCTAAACATAGTATTGATATGAGGAATAAACAAAACCCAATTAAACTCCTACAGGTTGTCATGTGACACTGTTTGTCAACAGAAGTCACTCAACAGTAAAAAACTAATAAATTTAACTAATAATAAAATAATTTATTAAGTAATTAGACCTGAATCAGTCTACTTATATAGATGCTAAATCAGTCAGATTATAATTAAAACCAAGACCCAGCTATTATTTAAAAAAAAAAAAAATTTATCCCACAATAACAAGACTTGAATTACACACAAATTCCCGGGGAAGCCCCGTCAGAATGCTGTAAGAGCAGGGGGGAGTCGTCCATCCAATAACCTCCAATAAAACTCTGTAAGGGTGGGGTGGATCATCTTTCAGGCTCCCCCTTGGGTGGGGAGCCCATCACCCTTTGGGGGGAGCAGGGCTCTAATCACCTCGTTAATCTGCCTAATCTCCTGATGAGAGCCCACTTGTATTATTCTGTTACTTTAGGATTATTTGGTTTGATAGAACAGTTTAAAATTGCTTCATCATTGAAACTGTTGCTGAAACTGAAATGGACGAAATCAAGGAAACTAAAGCCGTTCAGTAAAACATGACGCTGAGAGCAGGATGAGGAAGATCTGATCGGTGGATCTGATTGATGTGATCTGATTGGTTCCTACCTGCTGAGCTGTCATGCTTTCAGCCTGACTCAGCGTGGCACACAGCAGAGCCTGGAAGTACAGGTTAAAGCTCATGGCGGACTGACGGTACAGGTTAGCTGCTCCACAAACACCCGACACCTTCATCAGCAGGTACTTCAAACCCGGCCGGGTGTCGAAGTCCCGCGCTGTCCTGCAGATAAAACCCAATGCTCAGTACCCAGCATCAGGATAAAACATCTGGAGTTGTGTAGGAAATCAGCCAGAACCTGTAAGAGTCCAGCAGCAGGTCAAGGATTATGGCTAGGTTTGTCATGGAGATGTAGCGCAGGAAGCCGGCCGTGGGTCTGCTGGGGTCAGAGGTCACAGGTGTGATCCTCTCGCTGCCTTCGGGATGCTTGACGAACTCCTCCAGCAGGATGTCGTAGAGGTTTTGGAGCAGAACCTGGTGGGACAGCAGGCTCACCACGATAGTCCGGAACGGGATTCTGAACGGAGGCCAGACCACATTGATTCATTTTCTACAAACTTGGGTTCTGAACACCAACATGTCGTTGTTTTGCATAGAGCTGCAGAAAATATTCATTTGGTCTCAAACTTGATATTGAAAATCAAAAATGAAAAGTTATTTTATGTTAGGGTATGACTCATCTTTAGTAGGACTGATCGAAGGATCATGGAGCATGCAGACAGAACTGCACAATGTTTTATGCTTTAATGGTTAACGGGAAATTCATTTCTACATAAAATAATAAAACAGGTTTAATAAAAAGCAGGTGAGGTTTGACTCATTTTGATTCTAAACCTGTTTAATGATGCATCCAAATGCTGGTCTGATTATGAACTTGCTGCAGATGTTGCTGCTGCACGTGAACATCTGTCTCTAATAACTAATAAATCTCTCACACACAGTCACAAGGTCACAGAAAACAGCCTTACCCAATTTTCCTGCAAGGCAGCAACAGAGAGACAAACAGAGACGGTTCATGAGACGTTATCATGATTTATTCTGTGAAATTATTCACACAACCTTCAATACAACCTAAAATCAGAGATGGGTTTGAGGTTAAAGGTCAACCAGTGAGAGAGAAACCAGCACAGGGGTGTGCGTGTGTCTTTGCATGCGTGCATGTGTGTGTGTGTCTGTGGCTATGTGTGCGCACGTGCGTGTGCGCGTGCTTGCGTGTCTGTGTGTGCATGCATGGTTTGTGTGCGTACATGTGTGTGTCTGTGTGTGTGCATGTGCATGCATGGGTGTGTGTGCGTGTGTGTGTGTTTACATGTGTGTGTGTGTGCGTGTGTTTGCATGTGTGTGTGTGTTTGCATGTGCGTGTGTGTGTGCGTGTCCACCTTTTCTGAGCGTGTCCGTTGGACTGCTGGTCAGATGGCAGCTCAATGATGAGAACACAGGACTGAGCGTGCTCAAAGCCGTCCTTGTTGTTGGGAGTCTTTGGAGAGCACTGTGTGTCCAACATGAAGACCTGGGACAGAAAGGGTGATGCTAACATGCTAGCAGGCAGCAGTATAAATGATTAGTTGCTAACAGTGATGAAATCTTTCTGGATCGTTTCGATGTGACCTGCCGAGCACAGGCGCCACCGGTCCCTCCGACCACCACCAGCAGGCAAGATGGGTTAAGTGTCTTGTCCAGGGACACAACACACATCACCTAACATCAGGACCACTGTCTGGGCTAATCCAGGACAGTAATGAGTCTGCACACAGACTGGGGGTGGATCGGCTGGTCCAGTGATGCAGTCAGAACCAACTTAATCCACCAAAGACACAAAACATGCCAAGCACGTGACTCTGAGCGTCTGTCGCTGCGTGTGCAAGCACCATGAGCATGATGCTAATAAAGTAATGACAGTATTTGCTGAGGGAGGTCTATAGCAACCAACCACAGTCAACAAGTGTCCCTGTAGCAGCTCCAGCTTTAGAGAACAAAATTCAAATTGTCTGGAGCGAGATACAGATTTCAGATCGGTGGCATGAAACTCATTTTTGACAGATAGTGACTCCTCCCCTTTTGGTCCATCACCTGTGATAGTAGTCTGACTGTCTGGGATTGATTTATTTAGCCTGGTCTCTTAGTTTGGATTTACAGATTTGCTCTTTAATTGCCGTTGCACTTTAAAGGAGCCAGATCATGCTATTTAAAATCTTTGAGAGCAAAGGTAGGAACAGTATATGATAAAATATTACCACTGGCATTATTGAAATGTCATCCTATCTTAAAGCCAGACTATGCATGTTCTTGAGCCAGTATGTGCTACAATGAGCCTTTACAGGGTTAATGAAATGTTACTCAGACCCCCACCGCCCTCTGTGGCCAGAATACCGCACTTGCAACTTCAGAGTGGTGTCCCAGTTTCTGCTGGACTTGGAAAACAGAGCTGACATGTCTGGCGCTGCAGTCTGCTTCCAGCATGTTTTAGATCATGAACTCAGCTGATTTGTTTGATGTAGTGATGAACCGCTCCTGTAGACATTAATGAAGGCTGAGGAGACGTTTCAGCAGTTAGATTAAGGTGTTAAAAAGACCAACGCACAGCGAGGAGATAAGTTTCACTTTTGGTTTTATTAGCGAACACTAGGGGGTGCTAAAAACAAGCCAAAACTGCACAGCATCCCTTTAAATCTGAGTTATTTTCATCAGCCTGAATTTGTACCCAGAAATGAACCACGGAGAGAACCGGCACCATCCCTATATCTTGCATGTCCCTAAAAAGCTACCGCATGATTATGGAGCGTCGACCACAGTTTGTAAAAATGTAAAATTTCAAGCTAATAGGAATATCTAGAACAGGCGTTGGTGAGAAGTATTAATGAAAAAGGACGAGTTTGTGAAGAATTTGATAGTAAAAATATTACACACTGTGGCTTTAAGCAGACCGTTTAATACTCTCTCCACCTCTGGACCATCTGGTCAACGAGGCCGTGTCCTTACTAGGATTATACTCCTGAATTTCTCTCCCCCAAAACAGGGAAATCAAGCTCTCTGATTGGCTGAAGCTGCATCCAGCTGTCTCCATGGTTGCCTTCCTCCTCCTCCTGTTTTCCAGCCTTCTCCCCTCCCTGTGGATGAGGCACATCTACCCCTGATGAGTAACTAGATGTAGGATTTACACACCCTGCTACTTCGGGAACTTTCTACACTCATGCTAAACTCCACAGACTGTAGGCCATTGAAGTAGTTAAAAAAACAAAAAAACTCTGACTGACCTGTTGAGCCATGGCTTTGATCCTCCAGTACTCTGCTTCAGCTGACGGAGAATGAGACGGCGCTGCCACTTTCACCTCACAGGCGTCTCCAGAAAAACTGTCTGAGCCGCTGTGAAAACACGCTAGGAGGTTCTGGAAACACAAAAGGCCAGATCACTTCAATGATCTATATGACGCTACAGTGGATGAAGTAATCAGATTACTTTTTACATAACAACACAAATCTCAAACAGTCGGCTGACTCTGCTGTTAAAAAAAACTTTAAAGACTTGACCAAAACAAAAAGATCTAATTCTGAATGATGAATGGTGATGAAGCTAACACACACGCACACGCGCACGCACACACACAAAGAGTGGAATCACTTTAGTTTGTGGAGAAATTCAAAACCAAAGAAAATCTGTTCAACTTTGTAATCATCACACACACACACACACACACACACACACACACACACACACACACACACACACACACACACACACACACACACACACACACACACACACACAGAGCTTTGGGCAGTAAAGCTCCTTAGCAGCAGTCCCGCAGACAGCTGCTTCAGAGCTGCAGGAATACCCAGCATGCACCAGTTAAACGCCTGATGAGGTCACCTCTGGTACCCAGAGCCAGCGGTGGGACTTTTACTCTGAAAGCTAAAATGGATGAGCAGGGTTTGGACTCTCTGACACCGAGGATGTTCTCTGTAAATCTACTGGAACACACAGAAAGTCTCTGAGGCTGAGGGCAGCTTGGTGAAAAGGGTTCTGGGTGGGGTTCGTGTGCTAAAAGAGTTCTCTTCCTAGTTCAGCAGCTTGTGTGGCTTAATTGATGATCTGGTCAAAGAATGTGCACCTCAGAGTGCAATACCCAGTTCCACCAGTAGGTGACACTGACACAGCATGGAAATTAAACAAAACCAAATATAATTGGCTGTTCAGGGTGGCTTTCGCCAGCGCCCAGGAGTGAAAAACTCAGATTTAAGATTAAAATTTGTCTCTTCCCAAAAGGAATAAGTTAAAGCAGCAATCCGGAGTTTTCCCCTTTCAGGAATTATGTATGATTTTTCAGAAATCTGTAAAAGTGATTGTCTTATCATGTAGTGTGATGTAATGTAAGCGATACGTTTTTTTTTTTTTTGCTAAGCCCGCCCCCTGCCCCGTAAAATCCATGCAATAGGAAACTGAGCGGTGACCAGAACTAACCAATAGCGTTAGACTACCGCTTACATGCTTCAAATTTAAGGAAGCACCTCGGCTGAAGCAGCGTTGATGAACCTTTCACGGACAAGTAAGTCTTTACAATATAAATATATGAAAACACAACATGACATGAGAATAATAATTGTAAAACAACGTGTTTTAGCTCTGTTTGTCGACTACAGAAGCACATTCATAAACAAGAAACATGCAGTCGCCATCTTAAATTACTGAGTTGACCCGACTATTGGTGTGATACGCTTGTCAGCCACTAGATGGTGCCATCAGATAAAGGAAATACTCCTGAGAGCTACTTGAACTGTCCCTAACTGCAGACCTAGTGTGTGCGTGTGTGTGTGTGTGTGTGTGTGTGGTTGTACCTTCACAGGCTCTAAGGTAGCAGAGAAAGCATCCTGCAGAGCGCAGCAGGCCAGCCTCCACATTTCCTCTGTGAAGACGGGACCCACGGTGACCAACACGTACCTTCAGAAGGAAAACATTTCAGTGTCAGGAGGCCTCATAAGGGGGGGGGGTTGGGCTTTGTGCTAGGGCAGCTGACTCTCAGCCCCAAACATGGATGAAAATAAGATGACCAGTACGAGAATAAGAAAACCATATGGAAGAAGGAAAATGTGCTTTTAATAAGATGTCTATAAAATAGTTGGAACTGATTTCTCCGACAGGTGTGTGATGACCTGATGCAGGAACAGCCCACTCTGGAGATGGTCTCTGCTGGTTCAGACACACACGCCACCAGCAGCTTGAAGAGATCCTTTAGCATCAGGTTGATCAGCGACTCGTACCCGATGTCTGCAGAGAGAATTTAACACAGGACAGGTTGTTTATCAATCAGACTAACGAGGGGAGCGTCAATCACGCTCCATTTCACACTGACCCCATCATGCACGAGAAAATACATCAGATACCAGTTCATCAGATCTGTGACAGCACGTGATGAGATTAGTGTGGATCAGCGCGAGAACGAGAGAGAACTTCTGAGGGACGTAGCAGTTAATTAGGATCACCATGGTAACCTTACCTGAGTGAATGAAGCTGTTGACGTGTTCCACCACCAGCTCACACGACAGGCCGATCGCATGCTTAAAGTTTGCCGCTGCCACGTCCCAGTAGGAGTGGTCGCCATGACTACGCTGCAGCCATAGTGACATCACAGGAAGTAGGAGCTGAATGACGGCAAATATGGCAAACCCGGGACCTGAAGGGAGGAGTCAGGGTTTGACTGAAAATAGGATTTCCAACTTCAGGCAACAACACAGCAGCGAAGTACAAAACCAAGATGGCCGACATCATGTGGTGGTAATGTTTGTCTCTTTTCTGGGTGAGTCTTTGTCTACAGGTGGGTAACAAACTCAACATCAAGCACTGCTTTAAAGGTGCAGTGTGACATGTCCATAGACATGGATACTTAGACGTCCCATTGGGCGATGGAGAGCGTAACAGCGTCGCCGCCATTTTGGATGGGTTCCTCAATCTCCAAACTCAACTGGTGTCAACGCAGTGTGGGCAACTATGCCCGTTTTTGTGCAGCCTACAGTTGCAACATCAGGTGAGCTATTGAAAACAGATCACGTGGGATCACTATTGACTTTTCTAGCCTACCTGATGGGATTTTATATTTTAATTTATTTTGTTTAATTATGTTTATATTTTAAATATCATGCCATACCATGTGTCTGACTTTGTGAAAAAGCATGAAAAAATGTGTTTTTTTAGCTGGGTAAGCACCTTCCTCTGTAATGAATGCACTGGGGGCGAATGGAGACCCATCCAAGATGGCGGCCAGCCACTATGGCAGCTCTAATAGGCAGCGCCAGTCCACGGGGCGTCTACGTGTATGATGCCTGTGGACATGTCTATCTGGAGCCATACTGCTCTTCACATACCGATGGCAACCATTTTTACCAAATGTTTGGTCATTAAAATTTTATCGCTTCTGAAATGTACAATCCTGGAAAAACCTCATCCATGCCATTGGATAGTGTGTGTTCCAAAAGTAACCTTCTCCAACCATATTAAACCTTTGACTGGCTCACAGTGACCAAGAACATGTTTAATGACCAACTTTCTGTGTCTACATCCTATTATTAGGATGATGTTTCTCCCAGCTGCCTCTAAATGCATCACAGCTCACTCAGCCTCCCATCCAGAGGTCAACATCTGGAGGTGGATTAGTTTAGCCAAACAAATCCTAGCAGCCTTCAGTCATCCCCTTAACCTGCAGGTCAGGTGAGAGTGTGAGCAGTGTGTGTGTGTGTGTGTGTGTGTGTGTGTGTGTGTGTGTGCATCACCTGGTACAACGGTGACCTCTCTGAGCAGGGTGAAGAGCAGCTCCAGGGTCGGAGGCTGGTGCTGTCGGGGGCAGTTTGACACGGCGGCCGTGAGTTGCTCCAGTAATAAAATCCACACCTGGATCAGACCTGCAGGATGAGATGGGATGGACCGGAGCTCAGAGAGGCGGAGGATAGTCTGATGGAGGAAAGGGAACTCATCTTCACCTGTGTCATCATCAAACTCCTGGAGGACGCAGTCGATCCCATCCTCGCTGCTGATGGAGCGCTCCTGTGACCTCATCGGCAGGCTCGCCAGCCGAGCACCCAGAAACACCGGCTTGGACGGCATCTTGTAGATCTCTGCCAGCAGCTGAAGCGGTTATGTTGGTTAGTTGACAGCAGGGAGGCAAGAGAGTAAAAGGCAGAAAACATGGACGCCTTAGGAGCACCTACCTGTGAACATTTGTGCAGGTAGTCGAGAGCAGGAACACAGAGGTCGGTGGAGGAGTAACCAGACACGTGAACACAGTCTCCGATCTCTTTATAGTCCACTTCTCCTGCATCAGCAGACAGAAACACAAAACTAGCAACAAGCAGCACAGAAGTGCTCTGAAACACAAGCAGCAGGAGAGTTCCACATGAAGCCAGAAGCCTGGAAGACTTTGAAACGTGAAGAGACGAACCCAAGCCTTTCACGAACTTCATCAAGCACATGATGTAGTCGGTGGCGGCGTTGGCAAAGACCTGGATGTTGTCCGTGTTGATGAACGCCTCGAAGACATCGAACACCGGCGCCTGGGACTTCCCTACGAGACAACACGTTAGAGAAAACCAGGAGTTATTCTGTTTTCAAGAGCATCAGCACAGCTTTAGCTGCAGACATTAATGTAACGAAAGCTAGGAATAAAAAACATTTACTAAACGGAAATACAAAAGTAAAGGAGGCTAACGTTCAAAAACGCTCTAAAGCTAACTGACTTGTAGAGAAGATGCACTTTCTTTATCGTTTATATTAGCATGAAGTCTAGTTTTGGTTGTGTTTTGTTTCTATGTGTTGCATTCTGCCAGCAGACGGCTGGTATGTCAGTCAATGAGTTTAGTGCTCGCCACGTAACCGGAGGCAAGATATTTGACACCCCCCAACCCCTCCGCCCCCTGGTGGAGGCTGGAGGGATCGCCTGCACCACCAGTCCGGTCCCTTCATGCTGCGCTCGCTGTGTTGACCCCTCCCTCTCTGACAGCTCATTAAAGCCTCACCGAGGTCACGTCAGTGTTCCCCTCGGTTGCATCGTTTCCTCAACTGCTCAGCAAAAACGGGCTTGCTCATTTAATCTTGCTCCAGCGCGCTCTGCTGGTACAACAGGAGAACTGCAGCCTCCGCGAGTCAACACTCGCTCTTCGAGTAGTCAGCTCAGTTATAAGTGTTATGTTTGCACCCGCCCCCAAGTATCAACTCAGATGCTTGTTGGAACCAAACAGATATGATGATGAATTTATTTATTTTATTCAAAAACAAGAGACTAAATTATTACAACAAAACAAACAAATAAAATAAATAAAGATTTAATGAAAGACATAAAACTCTTTAAATAAATAGGTCACATGTTTGTTTGTAGAGCCAGACTCACCCATGGAGTACTCCCCCAGCAGGTAGTCCTTGGTGTCCGTCTTGCTGCCGTGCACGGTCCTCAGAGCGCTGAACAGGGGCCTCCAGCCCGACAGGATCTGAGGGGAGCACACCTCCACCAGCTCTCCGATCGACGTCACCACCTACCGCGACACAAACGTGTCAGTGGGTAGAATAAAACCCTGGAGATGAGCCAAGTCGAGCCGGGTCTGGTACCTGGTCCTGCACGTCCTCATCACACAGCTCAAGCTGCATGATGTGCTCAAAAGGTCTGAAAAGGGCCTCGTTGACGTGGAAGTGAGGCAGCTCAGCCCAGCTCGTCAGGACCTCGGTCAGCACGTCATGGATGAAGGAAACGGCCTTCTGGGACACGTGGCGCTCTTTGTGACACGCAGCCTGGAAGGAATCCCAATGATTCAAGAGTCACCATGAGAAAAACTACTCTCACAGGAAGAGAACGTGAACCAAACACTAAAGCAGACATGACTGGTGCTGTTACCAAGGAGACAGGTCTCACCAGAACCATCAGCTGTGTTTATTTATGTCAGAACAAACGTGTCTCCATCAGCTCCACAGTTCTCCTGACTCCAGCGTGACTCTGCTTTAAGGTTTAATTCATTTTTTCATTGTGTGTAAAAAAAGGCCCAGAGTCTAAAACCGGACCAGAACTTTTATAATATATGAAGAAACAACAAAAAATAAAAGACGAAGTTTAAAAAGGGCAAAGATGAATCCATCTTTGAACCTATTAATAAACTAATAAACATGGAGCTGGAGCATCAGGGTAGCAGTTCCAGACCTCCACCAGATGGGGCGCCACCACGCTCCAGGACCTCATCGTGTGCAACAGGGGCCGGTTCTTGTTCCTGACGATCCGGAGCATGGCCTCCCCCAGACGGAAGAGATGCAGAGCGCTGCGCCGGTCCAACGTGGACTTGGCTTCTCCTGCAGAACAACAGAGAAGGTTCAGCCTCAGCTCGGAGTGTCGGTTTGATACACGCGTTCATTCAAATCAGTGTGTGTGTGTGTGTGTGTGTGTGTGTGTGTGTGTGTGTGTGTGTGTGAAAAGTCTGGATATGAAGGACAACAAGACTCTATAGTCAGAAAAAAATAAAGTGGGAATAAATATTAGTTCCAAAAACTGGAAGGTTATTTATTATTTCAGAGAAATAAATGATTATTTAAGTTTAAGATAAAAACTTGGCTTATGAACCTTATCAGAGTCAGTATCTGTGAGTGTGCGTGTGTGTGTGTGTACCTGGCATTGCCAGAGAGTAATCTCCAGTCTCTGTAACAGAGTCAAACAGCTGGGACTGAGAAGCTTTTCTGAGCTGCTGCAGGAACCCAACCAGACCGACCAGGTTTAGCTTCGTAGCTGCTTCTTCAAATAACCTGATACACACACACACACACACACACACACACACACACACACACACACACACACACACACACACACACACACACTTAATGCAAATATTAGGCCTAGTCTGAGTGTTTCTGTCACCATGAACGTTTCTAATATTATAACTGAGGTTATTTTTTTATGTCATTAACCAGCTCTGGTGGCCTAGTGGTAGAGTGTCCGCCCACAGTTTAAAATGCATATTTTCATAATGCACGTTAGTTCGTTTCATTTTATACATGTTTTTTTTTGCTTATTCTGCATTTTTGTTCTCTGTTGACTAAACTGGAGCCACATCATCTTGTCTCACTAGTGGTAGAGTGTCCGCCCTGGGACTGGGAGATCGGGGTTCGAATCCCGGTCAGGTCATACCAAAGACTTTGAAAAAATGGGACCCAATGCCTCCTCGCTTGACACTCAGCACTAAGGGGTTGGATTGGGGGGTTAAACCACCAAATAGTTCCCGAGTGCGTCCACAGCTGCAGCTCACCGCTCCCCACCATGGGGATGGGTCAAATGCAGAGATGTAATTTCACCAGTGTGTGATGATGACTTTGGACTTTAACTTTATTATAATAAAGTTTTAGTGAGATGTTGTTGGTCTGATGAGGAGCGATTGCACAAATCTGTAAATCAGGAGTCTGCCACTTGTGTCTCTCTCCATTACTTCAATGATAAAAAAAACTAACGTGTTTTTATACATAGATTGAATAAAAATTCAGCTTGTTTGTTTTATTTCATGGAATAAATTGCATTGAGTTACAATAAGGGAAAAACGCCAAAAGTAAAAGAATTTTTTTTAGATCTATTTATGCTTTTTTATGTCATTGTCAACAAATATCAGAATCCCATTGAAAAACACACCAGTAATCATTTTTCTACAGTTATTCTTCTCAACTTTAAAACCTAATAAAATAAACAAAATGATGTTTTTTCAAAAATGAAAACAAATCTCTTGAAGTAGATATGTGTGGAGGAGAAAACAGTCAGCATTCTGATCCTCAGAAAAACATGACGACTTGTCTTTTTTCGAGGTTGTGTAACAAATGCAGCGGTTTAGTGGAATAAAGGGAAACAGCTCTGTAAAGCTAGCAGACCCCTGGTACTAACTGATATAACCTTACTGTAGCTGACCCTCACTGTGACTAAACTCCATTTCTCCAAACTGAGGCTGTTCAAAGAGCCATTTACAACACGACATAATAATAGATCCTAATCTTTCCACAGAGCTCGACTCTGAAAAATTCCTTTAAACGTCTTCAGATTAATGTGGCAAGGGGATTTTCAAAATAAGAGCTTATAAAGTGAAGCAGGCTGAGGTGAAATTAAACAGTCAGCTGAAGCCCCGCGGCACTGCCTGCAAAGCCGGGCTTATTGGGTCAGGGCTGTGAGGTGTTTACTATGTTCTGGCACCATTTCCTGCTTGTAAATGTGTTCAGTCCATCTGTTCCAAAAGATCAGAGAAAGAACGGCTTTATTCTGTCCACAAGCAGCCCAGATAAAAGCTTATATAAGGGATGATCCTCAGAACACACACACACGCACGCACGCACGCACGCACGCGCACGCACGCACGCACGCACGCACACACACACACACACACACACACACACACACACACACACACACACACACACACCACTCTGCGCTGATGCTGCCACCTTGTGGAGTAAAATGTCATCCATCAACATGGAGAAACCATCATTAAATAGAGGAGGACTCAGGTTCCACCTTTCCAGCACCTACAATGCAGCTTTGAACCAAATTCCAAAACAGTTTCAGTCTCGTTCACACCCTCCTGCATCTAATCAATACAACGACTATGACAACATTAGAGGCTAACGATGCTAACGACTCATCAGGAGGTAGGGAGGAAGGGTATTCATAGGTAGTTTCTGCTTGTTAAGCAACAATAGACAGCTACAGTTTATAAGATCAACTCTCCCATATTCCAGTCAGAATTGACAAAGCTCCTCAGATGAGAAGCAAAACATCTTCAAGAAACCAAAGAAGTCCAGTTGCCTTCATTCAAACCCAGTTTGGATATGGAGGAGGAGAGTTTCAGTTTTGTTTTTACGACTGAATTCTTAACAGACTCTAGGGGGTGCTAAAAGCAAGCCAACCCTGCAGTGTTCCTTCAATAGAAACCTTTTCTTGTTCAGATTACACCTCTTCACTGACAACTATATTAAAAAGAAATAAAATCATGTTATTTGACACATTGTTTAGATCTGCTTTTTAAATTCAATTAGTTTTGTTACATTTGAACTTTTTGATAAACTCGGAATTTGATACAAAACTTCAGATTAGAAGAATTCAACGTAAACACAGACACACAAATCTAATGATTGCCTGAATCAGAAGCAGTTTTCTTCCTCTCTGTGTTGCTCCTCCCCACAGGTGTGTTCTGTCCTACCTGTCTGCCTGCGTGGACAGCGTGCACACAGCCTTGGCGGCACTGGTTCCAGTCATCAGGCTGCCACTCTTCAGGTCAAGACCACGACCCCCCCTGCTGCTCTCCTTCAGCAGCTCCTGGATGGACAGCGGCTGGATGACGGGCTGGCTAAGGCTCAGCTCTGCAGCCTCTGGACTGGGCTCACAGCTCAGCTCCAGGCCCTGGTCGATTCCAGCCGCCTGCTGGTTCTGCTGGGTGATGGTGGTGAGAGAGGACGGTTGTGAGGACCCATCGCTGAAGTGTGTGTGCTCCAGGGAGCTGATGTACTCCGTCACCCTGAAGGAAATTCACACAACCAGATGATGATTTTACTGTGTGTGTGTGTGTGTGTGTGCGTGTGTGTGTGTGTGTGTGTGTGTGCGTGTGTGTGTGTGTACCTGAAAACATGTGGCCAGCAGTCGTGGTTGTGGCTGCCCATCTCCAGCCCCACGTTTAGGATTGCATCCATGCACAAGACGTGAGCCGTGTGGAGGCGAACGCCCGGAGGACGACTGATCTGCTCCAGCCGCTGCTTTACTACACACACACACACACACACACACACACACACACACACACACACACACACACACACACACACACACACACACACACACACACACACACACACACACACACACACTTATGGTTTATGAAACCACTATGACTTGGTGGTGGTTTATGGGGACACACCTTTCCCCATAAACAGGTAATCTGGTGAACATAAAAGTACGTCAAAATGTTTTTATTTTACCCACGGAAGAAAAGTCTCACTTCAAAAATAAAAAAATCCAGAGAGGTTTCTGGGCAGATACCGTTAGCTTAGAGGAGGCTGTAGTATCATCAAACACTTTCTAAAAAGAACAAAACTAAACAGAACATGCAAACAACTCCTTAATGTCAACTGTAATCGACAACAGAATGGAACATTCAGTCCGTTTCTTCATATTTAATCTTATATGGAACCATTATTTCTTCATTTCTGACAGGAACCTCTCCTCTGTCCTGACCGCGTTTACAAAAATAAAACTACAACCTCTGCAACTAGTTGGTTCTCTTCTAATTCGGCAGCCAGTGCCTCGATCTCACTGTCAATAAAGTTTTTCTTTTTTTTTTTGGGAAGAACGCAGGGAATCCCCTCATGAGCTGAGCACGCAGTGTGACCAAATATGGTTAATTGAGGGCATTTCTGTATGTAAATGACGGTGAACGGACACAAGCACCTGGGTACGCACAGGTGGGAGTTATCATCAGACGATTGTGGAGGAACACGCGTACGAGAGGCCACCACATGAATATAGGACAGTTTCTACAAACGTTTGATAAATGAGGGCCCTGATGTGAGTGATGGTGCTGTTAAGATGACACAGGTGGAAGAAGCAGTTGAAGAGCCCAGCTGGATCATCACTGGTTCCTCCAGCAGGCGTCACCAGTGAAACGCCTCTTTCGCCTGATGGCTGTAAGACTCCTCCTCAGCAGTTTACCACGTTATGATCCTCTTTCTCCCACCTCTGCACAGAGCTCGCCTGCAGGTGACTGCCTGCAGGTGACTGCCTGCAGGTGACTGCCTGCAGGTGACCGCCTGCAATGCATTGCATTAGTGTCACACCTTCCAGTAGCAGCAGTAGCTCAGGAGGTAGAGCGGGTTGTCCAGTAATCGGAAGGTTGCAGGTTCGATCCCGGCTCCGGCCAGAGAATGCTGCTGTGTGTCCTTGGGCAAGACACTTAACCCGCCTTGCCTGCTGGTGGTGGTCGGAGGGACTGGTGGCGCCAGTGCTCGGCAGCCTCGCCTCTGTCAGTGCACCCCAGGGCAGCTGTAGCTACGTTGTAGCTCATCCCCACCAGCGTGTGAGTGTGTGTGTGAATGGGTGGATGACTGATTGTGTTGTGAAGCGCCTTGGGGGGTTGTAGAACCCTAAGAAGGCGCTATACAAATACAGGCCATTTACCATTTACCATTTACCATTTTCCCAGAGACCAAAGCAGACAGCTACTTCATCGCTTTTGAACGGCTTGCGGCTGGCCCCGGGAGGTGTGGTTTCTGATTCTCCAGTGCAAGTTAACAGGGAAAGCTCAAGAGGGAATGGCTTCTTCATGTATGAAAAATTGTATGGTTTATGTACCTGTGAAGGCTGCTGTCTTAAATGCTTCCCAACTGGTTCCCAAAGCATACAGACAGAGGCTTAGAGCCCACAAGCATCAGAATGCTGAACAAACCTATGTCGAGTTTTCCCGAGAGAAAACTTGTTTGTTTGAAAAATGGGTGTCGGTGTCAAAAGCTGTCATGGTTGATGAGTTAAAAGAAAGAATCCTGTTAGAAGAATTCAAAAGATGTCTGCCTGAACGTTTAGTTTTATGTTTTGTTACAGCCCCTGGCTGTTTTGTGTTGTATTTTAAACTTTCCTCTGTTTTCCTCCCTTTCCGGAGAGTGTGAGAGGAGAGCACCTGCAGCAGCTGGCTCCACTCCCACTAATGGCCTCCACCTTGAGTGTAGCAGCTGTCCCCACTTCCATTCAGCCCAGACACACCTCCGATTCTGGGAGCAGCAGGACAGAGCGTTTCTCTGTGCTGTTGGCTCATTTTGTGTATTTATTGTTATTTCTTTAGTTTGGTCTCTTGAGGTTTTAGCAAACAATTCAGTATTCATTTGGATAACCGTTTAAGATGTGATTCAGACAACTATTCATTTGTGTAACTGCTATGTGATGTATTTTGTTTGAGTCTGCAGGAGACAGACTAAGACATCACCCCAGCGTTTGGTTTGCTATTTTGGTTATGAGACCTTTTGTTAATTCTGTGCTGGTTAAGTTTGTGTGGATTTGGTTTATTTTGAGTTCTGTAAATAAAACATATCATGCTTTGTAACATCTGGACATGCCTCCCTTTTATTAGTTACCCCAGGCCCCCTAGACGGCCTGGAACGTAACAATTTAAATGAACAGAAAGTGAACAAGCATTAGCAGATGGACTCTCCTTGACACACTGCATTTACGGAGACAACACCAGACGGGACTTCAGATGGACCCTGTTTCCGGGAGTCAATGGAGGTGTTTTTATTGCCACCGAACCGGGCATTTAGTAAGAGATTGTTTGATACTGAAATGCAAGAATGAGGAAAGAGGGTCTCCCCCTGAAGAAGTGGGTTTGCTGTCGCATCAGAAGGTGCTGAAGGATGAACAAGAGGTTGTTGGTGAGGGCTTTTGTATCCCACGGCTTTGTGTCTCTTACACCTGTAAAAATACTCCGAGATACCGGAGCATTGCAAACTTTGATTTTAAGAGGGATTTTATCATTTGAGGAGGTCAGGTAACGGGAGTTTCAGTGTTGTTAACAGGACTCAAGTTTCTAGACCACTGCACTAAGTGTGGTTAAAGTGTGATTTGGTTCAGGTGATTTTAATGTGGCGGTCTGCCCCTCTCTGCACATTGCTGGTGTAACCAGGAGCTGTTGTCCCACCTTGCCAGGTGATTGAAGACCCTGTGGAGTCCTCTTCATCCTCTAAATGGTGTCCACCCATCATGTGTGGTGACCAGAGCTCAAGCAAAGAGACAAGTTGAATATCTTTTAGATGTGTCTAGCCTGTTCACTGAGGATGAGATTCCTCCTTCCCAGAATCAGACTTCCCATAGTCCTCCTACAGAAGAGAGTGATGCCATGCTTGATAATATCTATGGCTTGCCCCTCTCACAGTTAACCTTGGGAGAGGAATTAGATAATCTTGTACTTAGAGCAACTGGTTAACTGGAAAAACCCCACAGCTAAAGGTGCCCCGTAGGGTAGTGATACTTCAGAAATACCGTCTCCAGATTTGAACCATGGCACATGAAAGCTGGAGTTTGTAAAACATGCCACCTCCTGTTAGACCATTTCTTCTGGCCAGGAATGAAAAGCAGTGCTACCTCACTGCAAAAGGTGTCGTGTGTCAACTGGCAGGAAAGCCAAACCAGCCGCCAAAGCCAGTCCCACTTAACCTGATCACTGTGATGGGAAATCCCTTTGATCATGTTGTAGTGGACCGTGTTGGTCCATTGCCCAAAAGCAAGACTGGTAAAAGATTTCTTTTAACCATCATGTGTACAGCTAGTCATTTCCTGGAGGCCGTTCCTTCGTCTTCCATTACAGCCGAGAATTAACCATGTTTTGTTTCATTTGTTGGGTTACCTTGGGTCTTACCAACAGGTCAAGGTTCGAACTTTAGGTCAGACTTGTTCAGGGGAGTTGGAAAGACGTTTGGAGTTTAACATGTAACTTCATCAGCCTACCACCCTGAGAGTCAAGGGTGCTGGAGCGTTGGCGCCAAACATTTAAAGCCATGTTACGTAAACGTTGTTTGGGTTCGTGGGAGGAAGGGGTGCCATTCCTTCTATTTGCTGCTCATGAAGCACCGCAGGAGTCCTTGGAATATAGCCCTGTGCAACTAGTGTTTGGACACACCCCTAGAGGCCCTTTACAGGCTTTAAAAGAGGATTTTAAAGACACCAGTCTCAAAGAAAAACTGTGTGAATCAGTAAGCAACAACCTTTCAGTTGCAATTAAGAAAAGCTAACAAATTAGCTAGAGAAGACTTAGGGAAAGCCCAGGATAAAATGAAGTCCGTGTTTGATCGTAAAACAGAAAAATGAGAGTTCTCCTCAGGTGATTTAGTTCTGATGTTAAACTCTGGAGTTGGTCATGTGCTTTCTGCCAGGTATGAAGGTCCATGAAAAACTGAATGAAACAACTTATGACAACTGTTTCAACGGTTGGCTAAGGCCAACCTTACTGTCACCTACCCAGGAAAAGACGTGGGACACGGCTGTGTCCGAATCTTAAGTGACAAGATACAAACCATTCCTGAGTTCCCGCTTCCTAATACTCACAGGGAGTTACGCCCATTCATAGGTATGGTCGGATATTAGATGTGTGGAAAATCTTTGCAGTGGTTGTTTCTCCTTTAACCGATCTGCTAAGTCCCAAGGTGCCACTGAATGGACTGCTGCAGCCCAAGGAGCTTTTAAAAGTTGTAAGCTGTTGCTAGGCAGTGCACCAGTTCTACGAGCACCGGATCTCTCCCGATCATTTAAACTGGAGGTAGATGCCAATGACACTGGGATGGGCGCTGTCCTCATCCAAGAAGACGATGCCTGTGTGGGCCACCCTGTCACCTACTTCTCTAGGAAGTTCACTAAGTATCAAACTAACTACTTCACTCTAAAGAAAGGCTTTGTTATTGGCTATCCAGCATTTTGATGTTTATGTTGGCTCAGGAAGAAGCCCTATTCCAGTTTAGTGTGTAGCGGTTGCTGTGGTTACCCTGTGTGATGGTGTCTCCCATCTCGACCACCTCCTTCTCCTCCTTGTCCTCCTGCACACAGGAAGCAGCAGCCATCTGGGCTAAAGCTGAAGCACAGTTAGCAGCAACACCTGAAACACAGAGAGACCATCATCAGTGTGTTGCTGTGAACCCTCGATACAACTAATACCATTATAGAGTCTTTACTGGATTTTAAAGCTATTAATGGTCTTAGTCCTGCTTATTTATCAGATATACATTTTCTCCTGAAAGTCCTCCAGATTCATCAGGTCCTCTGGATGGGGTTCTGGACTGAAACATTAGAACTAAAACCCAGAGTTGATCCTGGTCTGTGGATTAAAGGTGTCCTAGAATGCAATTAATCAACAATCTAAAACAGAGCTTTGAGCCTCCAAAAAGCATAAGAATTTTTTTTGGCTTTCATGATACAGGTCATTCTAAACCCCCTTACTGAAAAGAGCAGTTAGCCCCTCCCACTCGACCAGGACGTGCTGATTGGTTGGTTTCCCCAGAAGGCCTCAGACACATGCAGGTTTGAGGAGGCGTGGCTCCCCCTAGTGACGTGTTAAGGAAGGTTTTCTCAGAACAGGAGGTTTTCTCTCGTCTTTTTCAACTTTCTAATTTACATAAAAAGTAGGTCAAACACGGCTTTGACTTTTTGGCATGCTACTGTTGACCACCCAAGCTGTCTTATTCAACAACAACAAGGAACATGTTGGTTTACATTCTAGGTCCCCTTTCAATAAAACTATCTATTTTACTTATTCTTACTTCTGCAGGAACGTTGTCATGTTTGTTTTTTATATATTTCTATTCTATTATGTTTAAAATCAGCTATTATTTTAAAGGAGTCAGCACCTATAATACCGTGGATATCTACGTCCTATTATAGTCTTTTAGGCCATTAAAATAAATTGTATTGGAAAAATAAATAAAAAATGTGATTTTTTAATCCTTTATTGTAAAGGGCATATTTTCTCGCGAGATCACACCGATATTTCGGCTGTCTCGGACGCGTGCGGGACTGAGGAGCGCGTTGATTGGTGGAAGGAAGCAGGAAGCAGCTTCAGCGTCTCGCTCCAAAACAACAAAAGTTATAACTGAACCCGACCTGGCAGTGACCTACGGGATCTAACCGTGTATGTACGAGCTCGAGCCTCGCCTCGTGCGTAATGGCGTCCTCGTTTGTTGTTGAGTTGGGAGAGAAGCAAGTTAACAGCCAGGCATCGGCTCTTATGCTGTTGTGAAGATGGAATACACAAACCGATCGGAGTTTTGTCTCCCATAACACGGATTATAACATGAGTCGTCAACGGTAAGACATCATTTATGCGTTTCACGTTATGAAATGAGCTTTGTTGTGCTGGTTTGTTCGCTGCTGGTTCATATTTGTTTATATTCGACCGTTGTGCCAACATATAGGCCAGAACTCAAGTTCTCGTTTTGGAGTGCGCGTGCTCGTGGGGTGCATGTGAGCTGGTTGAAGAAGGCAAGATTAAACAAACGCGTCAATGTTAAATATCGGCTTCTCAGCCAGTGAAAAATCATTAGAAAGCCATTATAGACATGTTTTAAGTGGTAAAGAGAAAATTTCAGGTGATGACTCCTTTAAATTCTTTACCTTTCACTCATTCTGCTGCTCCTGTTTAAATTTGGATTTATATTTTACATTTTCATGATTTTAGAACTCTCATTTTAACTGCCTAATTATTCTGTTCCATTATTTTTCATTTATTTATTATTTTTTAAATGAATGCAGCTTTTATCTAATTTTAATTAGTAGAAAATTTGGCTTGGTTTTAATATTTATTTATTATGGTTTTACAACTTCCCACTGTTATCCTACAAGCCACAATGCTAATAATGTCACCATAGCAACTCGAAATGCTAAGAAAAGCAATAGCACACCTCTATTGGAGCCGGTTGCTCTGAAGTCGTGTGGGTGTGGTGCACATTTCAGTTCGAGCCCTGATAACGTCTACAGAAGAATAAATAAATGATAGAGACCATTTCCTCCGGTGAAGAAGGGTGGCTGCACATGAAACATGGGGTTAGTGCATGGCCTTTCTACCTGCGTATTTCAGAGGCAGGCTCCTAATAACAAAACTACCAAACTTTCACATCTTTTTATCAGAATTATTGGGGTTTTAATGGACGGCCAGGTGGTTTAAATCTGAATGAGATCTGATTTAATGAAAGGCTCCTCTTGTCTTTGCAGACAGGTAGCTGGTTGTACCCACCCAGAGCACAGCTGAGAGCAGCAGCTTTCCGTAGTCCATCTAAACTCAGACAGATGGTGTCTCTCTCTCTCTGGCTCTGCTCTTTCAGCCCCTCTGCCCCCAGGATGAAGGCCAGGCCCTTGGAGCTGCCCGCCATGCGGCCCGTCAGCGGCGTGGACAGAACATCGATCAGGTTCTTCCACACGCCGGTCAGGATGAAACGAGAGAACAAGGATCCTGAAACAAACATTAGCATCCTTATCAGCAGTTACCACGGTAACTGCATAGCCACACTCCTACATCCACACCCGACCTCTCGCTACACTGTTTGTCACTTCTGAGAACACACCATTAGATGTTTCTGTTAATTACAAATAAAGCATTTAATTCATCTTTTGTTATAAAACTGACAGATACACACTGATCTCGTTATCGCCCCCTGGAGGAGACGTTAAAAACGTTTCATTCTATAAGCCTGAACATGTTTGAGGGAGATTATTGACATTAGGTTTGAAAGTTCAATTGTGCACTAAGTAGATTAAAACACGCTGTACATCTGTAGAATGAAACAGAAATAAAAAACCATTTATCGTACATTTTGGTGTCACAGCAGCAAAGCAGATTCACAACAGGAGCAAAGAAGAACACAAAATAAAGAGTAAAAGGCTGTTCACTGATCAGAAACCATACGTGCACGAAATACTTAAAATAAGCACGCACCAATCCTCTGGCAGACACAAAGTATAGTTTTGTCTGTGTGGATGAGGAGATGCGTGCATGCAAATTTAACTATAGGAGCTGACGTTTCACGCTAAAAGGTAAAGCACAAGTTACAGATCATGTGGTAGCTCCAAACACACACTTGTCTGTGTCTCTCTGAGGAGCTAAGATGACCTGGAGTTTTTCTTTGGTGTTGTTCTAACGATCTGCAGCAGCAGCGCTCATGTCAGACAGACAGCTCCCCTAAAAGCAGCTGATTGGCTGCACACCCACAACAAAATAAGCCAGTTCTGTGATGCGTTCTGACCTGCTGCCATGGCGTCACTGCCTGACTTCTCACTGCTGAGTGTTGACTGGCTGGACGGCCTTCTGATCAGCTGACCTCCGATCGCGCTGCTGCCCAGCCCATCGATGTCTGAAGGGACAAACGGAGAAAGAGCAGCTGATAATCAATTCTGTACAGTTAATCAGTAACATGTCTACAGAATCTGGACTTGATGAGCTCTTGGTGAGTTGGTTCTGTGTAAAATAAAACCCTAGGTCTTCTTTGTTCAGTCGTGTTTTTGGGTCGCCCTCTGCTGCAGTGCTCTCCTCGCCAATGACACAGTGTGATCCAATGTGTAGACCCCATCGTCTCAGTTCATGGTCGTGTCCACGTCTCCTTATTTCTATGGCTTCCTTGATCCATCTTTTGTATTATTTTTGTTCTGTGTTTATGATCTTGTTCTGTCCCAGTCCATGATATGATTTCCCCTTATGCAGTGATCTGTTACAGCTGTGGTGTATGGTTTAGTTGGTGTGTTTATGTTATGTTTTTCCATTGTTGCTATTATTTGTTCTGTTATGCCTTTGATGTGGAAGGGTTATCACTGGTTTTGGTTCTTGATTGGATCAAGGAAGCCATAGAAATAAGGAGACGTGGACACACGACCATGAACAGAGACGATGAGGTCTACACGTTGGAGACTGCAGCGACGGTCGAAACGTCAGCAAACAAGGGAAAAACAACTTTTTTCTGTGTTGAAAAAAAGAACCAAGTGATGCAAGCAGAAGAGACGCACAGAATGAACGTACAAAACACTTTTGGATCAAGTTAAAAGGGTGGATCCCGCTTTATTGTCTCTCCTCTGTAAATCAGCTGTTTGGTTAATAGTTTATCTCATTTGTGTCTGTACTGGTGCACGGGTGGGTGATGCTCTGTAAAAGAAAAAAAACTTTGTACCATGTTCTGAGTTTAGTAAGATGTCCAATAAAAACAAATTGAATAAGACTAAAATTAAAAAAATAGTTTTTTGTTTCCGATTTAAAGACAAACAAAAGAAAAAAAAATAAAAAATTAAAATTTTTTGATTTTTGGTTTTCAACTGGAGATGGAAAGACAACGGTACAGATTGTCTCTGTTTGTGTTTAAAGTGTTTCAGTTTGCAGAGGACGGTTCTGACCCGTCAGCATGGTGATGAGCGGCAGAGTCCGGTCCTCTGGAGAGCACCAGTACCCGGCCTCGGCCAGCAGGTTCCGCTCCAACACCTGCTGGTACAGCTCCTCGATCCAGGCCTGGGACAGGACCACCAGCACGCCGGTGCTCTGGATCACACGCACAAACTCCTTCTGCACAAGAGGAACAGAATCCTTTCAGCGGAGCTGAAGTGACAGAAAGGTGTGAGGTGTTTAGGGGCCACTCACCAGGCCGAGGGCCGGGGGAAGCTCTCGGCGTCTGAAGTAGTCACAGCGGCAGAGCTTCAGGCTGAGCAGCAGAGCGTAGTACGACACCAGGTAGAGCCCGTCGGCGTTCATTAGAGACTGGCAGCTCAGAGAGTCGCCTGCTTCAAAACCAGGAGAGTGCATCCCACCTGGGAGACAAAACTTTACGGATTAAAAACGTTTGGATCTTAGAAATGAAATGGATCTCTGCCTGTCAGAAGGACGGTAATAAAAACGAGTGGAGGAGGAAACGTTGGAGAGCAAATTGTTCTAACAGAAATGAGAAAAGGGTCGTTTTAGCGTCCTGTCCTGCCAGAAGACGCTCATACTGACGGGCAGCGCTGAGCTGTTTGGCACTATTGAGGGCTACATAAACCATGTGACCGCATGTCGGCAAGTTCAAAGCGTGTCGTAACTTTATTATAGGGCTTTGCTCGTGTGTTGCCAAGGCAACCGATGCTGAGCCAGCAGGAGACGTGGCTGAGACTCAGCTGCTGTGCAGTGTTGCAATGTCACACAGTACCGCATAGCCACTAGCAATGGCTGATTCAAATTCAAGTGTAGTGTGGAGTTTCAACCTGAAGAGGGCGCCACACTGATGGTTTTAGGCTGAATGTTTATATTTTAAATAAGAAGCACTAAAATGCCAAAAGAATGACTACACATGTCTTCACCACTATTATAGTCAATTATACAGTTAAGCTAGCCTGGCAAGCCATCCTATAAATGTGAATATATAGTCTGGCCACGACCTCTTAGTCGTAGGGCGGGATCTACGGTTGTCTTTCAAACTGTCTGAACGCAATTGTATAGCGCTAGGACCAATCAGAGTAACGAACAACGTGACATAATCACAGCAACGGAAAAGAGGGAGGCAGCAATGGCGTCTAACATCAATGATTTCTGTCGTTTTTGTATAAAAACATGTGAATATCAGGTGTACTGGGACATTGCACTACTTTGTTTGATAAAAATAAGAAGCCGCTAAGTATATCAGACAGACTTACGCACGTTGGAGTCTAAATAATCCAATGTTGATGACAAAGCCGTTTCAAACGAACGTGGTTCCTGAGTTGCCGCCATGTTGCTTGGGTTTGCGGCTGCAGCGCTGATGCCATCGGCTACTCCCGCTCTGTGATTGGTCCAAAATATAGAGCGCTGTGATTGGCCCAACCAAAACTATGTGGTGTGTGTGAGGTGTGCGGCCAAAGAGCAAAAACTACACATGAATCCATTTCACACAAATCTCTCAAACCCTCTCGAGATCAAACATGACTTTAGAATAAACCAACATAATGAAGGAGGCGCGTGCGGCGTGCTTCTGTCAGCTCACTTTCTGATTGGCTACATGTCACATTCAACAGGCAGCACTCTCGTTGGTCCTCAGTATCAAACCAAGACAATCCAACATATTTAATATCCCAAATGTATAGTCAGAGTGGTCCCAGTGTTACTCTGAAGACCAGAGCGCTCTCAACACAACACACGGCAGGAAAATTTGATAGGATTATCTTTAGAGACGTTACGGTGATGGGGGGGGTTGAATCTAAAATCAGTATAATCATCTTCCCATGTGAACCAGGCTTCCCTCACACCCTATCTACTCAGATCCCCCCACCCCTTTCTGTCTTACCAGCCTGCAGTCTGGAGCAGAATGTGGAGGAGAAGTTCTGCAGCGACAGGTCCACCTCAGAGGCAGAGGTCAGTCCCAGCAGGCGGGGCAGCAGCGCAGCCAGGGACTGGATGAACAGCCTGGCGCTCTGCTGGTCGGCCTCCTGGTTGCGGAGCAGTTTGAGGGACAGGGCGGCGGTGCGTAGGGAGCGGTGGCCCGGGCAGTCCCGAGGCGTCTGCTGCTCCTCGTCAACTAGAGAGACGTTGTCAGAGCCGATGTCAGACACGTCGGAGCGCCCGGAATCCTTCTCAGCAGCCATGGAGTACTGATCACATGAGTCAAACTCTGTCCGAGACAATTCCTGCTCCTCCATGCTGTCAAAATGAAACCAAGACAAATGTGCAGAGTCCTGATTTGTTAATCACGGGTTATGTTGCCGGTAAAAACAGGAAGTGGGATGGACAATCTGTTCCTGGTTTTAAAGGTTAGTAGGTCTTTGTTGTCATAGGATTACTTTAAAACTGACACCAAAGGATGCAAAAGTCAGACACCGAAGCTTAAACTCAGTGAAAAAGGCGGCACTAGCAGCCCTACCTGAAGTTGCTCTCGCTGTATCGGGAGCCTCCATGATGGGATCTCGTCCTGGACTCCACTGACAGGAAGTTGGTGATGTCAGGATAAACGAGCGCATGACTCCTCTGTACCACATCAGGAGGAACAACACCTCCTCGGTCTGCATCTCTTTTTACTTTTTCTCCTTGAGCCTCAACCTCCCTCGTACCGCCTCCCCCCTCCTCTCTCTCTCCTCCTTTATCACATCTGAGGTTCACGTCACCTTTGGTTCCCTCCTGGCCTCCAAAGAGAGAAGAATGGAAGCGAGAGTCCTGGCTGCGCTCCTCTGGGGTGGTGTGGCCCTGACCCAGGCCGAGGTCCCCCATCTCCAAGTCCAAGGTGGTTTGTCCCGTTTCTGTTGTGATGCTGATGCTGATGTCAGGGCTGCGTTCAGTGGCCCCAGTGGTGGCCATTTTGGAGGAGGAGGAGCTGGGGTCCCACGGGGGCTGCTCCGAAGATAGGATGTGTCTCTGCCACCTGAAGTCTGCTTCGTTGATCTCCATGGACTCCCGGGTGGACTCGGACCCCTCCTTCAGGTCGTCCAGTCTCCTGAGTAGGAGCCGAGCCTGCAGCAGGAAACATTCTAGGATTGTGGTAATTGAATCTGTTGCAATTCTCTGCTGGGAGAAGAGTCAGGCTTCACCTCACCAACGTACCTGCTCAGGTGTGACGCCGCGGCCCTGAGACAGCTCGTCCAGCGCTCCGAGAAGAGCACAGGCGCAGGAAACAGAGGAGTAACACGCCTCGATGCCACCCTTCATACAAGCCTCAGTCATCCCATCCATCACTCTGCCTCGTCAGGATCACACACACGCACACACACACACACACACACGCACACACACACACACACACACACACACACACACACGCACACACGCACACGCACACGCACACACACACACGCACACACACACACGCACGCACACACACACAGGCTGATAATCAACACATAAGTCGTTATTAATTAATAACCATGAAGATCAAACCAACAGCTTCAGCAGGTCCAGGTGGGACTTCCTCTTTGAGAAGGAGCGCTTCCTGGTTTCAGGCTCAGCCACACAGGGTCCCGCCAGGTCAAACAGCCGCTGAGGGCTGCCTAAAATCTAATAAAAACAGAAACATTCAACCTACCAACATTTAGGTCTGACTCTATAAACGTCTGCAGGCCTGATCCTCTAAAGGTCACTTCTGATCCTGCCAAAGACACAGAGAAACCTCCACCTCTCACCTCTTTCATGATGCGGATGGCTTCGGTCCGGTGCTGGGGGGGCGGGTACAGCAGGACTCTGTGGTACAGCGACTGGAGAACCGGTTTCATCGACTCCACGCAGCTCACTAGACGTACTAGCTCAGCCGCGATGTAACAAACTGTCCGAACAACAGGAGCGATCCTGGCGGGGGCGCTGGAGGAGCAGCCGGAGCCTCTGCCTTGATCGGATACTCCTCCACCAGAGCAGTCCACCTCCTGGCTGAATCCTGATGAGAGAGGCGGGTCAGACCAGCGGGAGACCAGAATGACTCCAACAGGAGGAACCCTTTGGGGTTCCAGCAGGTCTGACGTACCTAGGCTGAGTCTCTCTGAGAGCCGGTCTGGGTGTGGTGCCCCCGTGAAGCCGTGGTGAGAGGTAATGGTTTTATCGTTGACCGGGTTCCCCATGATAGCCACCAGTGATGGACACAGCTGCTTCCTGGGTGATTTAGGGAGAACATCAGAACATGGTGAAGCACAACCAACTAGAACTAAACGTATCCATGATGCTGGACAGTAGGGCTGAAAAGAATAGACTGATTACAGCAAAAGTTTGTCTCATATTTTTAAGACAAGACTTTATTGATCCCACAGTGGGAACATTTGTGCGTCACCACAGCTCAGGACAGACAGCAAAAGAGTACAAAAAGTGACCAAGAATGCAAAAACTAGAATAAGACAAGACACTATATTCAACAGTAGTTTCTATGTAGACACATACACAGTAAGCATTATGGATAGGGGGGGTGAAACAGTGTGGAAGTAAAAATACATAAAAAGTATCCAGCATTTCCAAATCTGTGTTTTATTGATCACTTCCAGGTTTTACAACCTCCTTCTGGTTACATGATGTAACGACATGTGTGCTTGTTGGGCAGGGTGACCTGCTCATCGTTACCTCAGTAATCTCCTGGGTCCAGGACCGGCTGTGCCCTCTGTGCAGCGGTACCTGGACCAGAGTGTGTGGAGTGCGTTCTTGTGTGTCTTTAGGTTGAATGTGTTTATGTGTGAGCATGAGGATGGGAGTGTGTGACTGTCTATCTGCCAGGTTTGGTCTTGGACTCCGCCCCTCTCCTGAGACATCTTAGGCCTTTACTCCCCCTGCCACATCTCCTGCCGGTGGGTGGAGCCTCTGTCTGCCTGTGCATTGGTGGCTCACCTGTCTGAGGCCCGGTTGCTGTGGCATCTGCCGGTTCGCACCCCGTGGCTGCCTAGTGGGGCCTGGGCCCCTGGGCCGGGGTCTGAGCGCCCTTATAGCGTTTTCACATCTGGGTTGGCCCCGCCCACCCCTGGTTAGGTTTACTGTGTTCAAATCTGAGTAATCTGTGCATTTTCCGTGCTCAGCTGAGCGATTTTTTTTGACCTGTTCTCCAGCAGTCGACCCAACACACCCACTACTGACTGATTGGCCGGCTTAAGTTCATGCCTACCTACTAGAGGGAGCCTCTGATTGGTGGCTAGAATCAGCCATCAGCGGTTTCCCGCACGTGCGATTCATTATCAGTGTGGATGCGGCGGAGTAAACATCTTCTCTGACTGCTGCTCGGGGGCAGAGGTCTGCAGAAGCCTGACGTTTGAGCCAACAGTGGTGCATGAGTGGGTTTTTACCTTTCTACTACTACTATGCATAACTGCAACTTTTCTTCTGTCTGAATTTCTCTGATGACAAACTCATGAGGGGTTACAGTCATTTAAAGTACGAATGAAAAAATGTGTTTGGTGTTAGAGAGGTTTCTAGCTAATAAATACATTTGACATTTTTAATGTTTTGATAGTGTGATGTCATTTCCTGTTATGTTTGTAAATATTCCTCTACATTGTTAATAAAATCTTGATTTGAAGAAAATCTTGAATCAAATTGAAATTTCAATTTCTGCCAAAAAAAATCTTGATTAGAATTTGGCCTAAAATGGTTCATCCCTACCAGAGAGTGTTTCTGAGAAGAGGAAGATCTAGTTTCCCTCCCAACACTAATCCAAAAAACATCGGGAGTACTGCCTGGAAAATGGATAATCAGTCGTACCACACAAGGTCGGTGAAGCCTCTGGACAGGTGCATAGTGGGAGGACAGCTGCTCAGCATGGACAGGATGCACTCCAGGTACAGCAGCTGCAGGAGCTGATTGTCACTAAAATAAAAGTAGAAATGCAAAATTAGATGCGTGGAGAGTCAATACGGTGATCAGGTCTAAATCACTGAGCATGAGCTGCTGTCTGCTGTCTTACCTGTCCACAGACTCCAGCTTTTCACAGAAAACTGTCAGAACCGTCACCACGTCCTCACACAGAGCCTGGCTGGTGGGGGAAACATCTGCACACACACACACACACGCACACACGCATACACACACACACACACGCATACACACACACGCACACACGCACACACACACACACACACACACACACACACACACACACACACACACACACTTGAGAACATCAGTAAAAATGATATTTGGCTGAGGTCAGATGAACCAGATATGGTAGGGCAAGGAAACGCCAACACACACACTCACTCTCTCTCTCTCATACAGCGCACACACGCACACACACACACACACACGCATACACACACACGCACACACACACACACACACACACACACACACACACACACACACACACACACGCACACACACACGCACACACACACGCATACACACACACACACACACACACACACACACAAGCATACACACACACACACACACAGTGGCGCAAAAAGTGGGTATGCAGTGTATGCGGCGCATAGGGGCGCCAGGCTGGAGGGGGCGCCAAAGTGATGATGCAAAAAATATTTTTAGTCTGCATAATAACAGGTGTGTACTTGTCCGTGGTTTCATTGATTTCATGCCAGGCCCAATAAAAAAAGTGTTCCTTTAATTTTTGTGAGCAGAAAATCTGACTTTTTCATCTTTTGTGCTGCCATGTGGGTTTCTTCTGCCTCTATAAACACTCCTAACATTAAAACAACCTGTCCATACATGTTCTGCTTGTGTTTGTTTGGAGATGGCTAGGGTTGGCCATCGAGCATTGATTGGAACCGGTGTTACACCAAATTCTGCAACCCTTCACATTTTGTGACTCCAGGGGGCAGTGTTGAGTTCTGTTGCGTCTGTACACCCCAAATTGGCATAAAAGAAGAAGATGCTACGTTAAAACCGTAAGCTACGTAAACTGACTTTGAGGCCACACTCTGTGATAGCTGCTAGAAGTTACAGTAAGGTCACAGGATATGATAGCAGCTATCACAGAGTGTGGCCTCAAAGTCAGTTTACGTAGCTTACGGTTTTAACGTAGCATCTTATTCTTTTATGCCAATTTGGGGTGTACAGACGCAACAGAACTCAACACTGCCCCCTGGAGTCACAAAATGTGAAGGGTTGCAGAATTTGGTGTAACACTGGACTAACTGTCAGTTTTTCCCGGAATCGTTTAAATATTTTAATTTCGATTCCTAGTTTCGATGCCCAGTCCGCCGACCGGAAGTCGAATCCGCCGAAAGTGTTTGCCTTACTGTGCAATCATGGAAAATATGCAGCTGCAGAGGCGTTCTAAAGTGTGACTTTAACCGGAAAAAAACATGATGTGCAAATTCTGATGAACGCCTTTCAGAGCCGACTATACCAGCTGATCACCTGTCTGTCGCTCCTGCAGCCCGCAGAGACCCTGAGTGCAGCATCGCGTCTCCCCCCTCTTCCCTCACACTGAGCAGGCACGAAGCAGCAAAAACGTAAACAAACATGTCTGCTGAGCTTTTACTCCTCGAGAATGATGGAAACTTTGCATCCTGCAACAAAAACTACAGCGCAGAGGGAGTTAAAATACGTCAACACCGTGGATTTAATCTGAGTTTTGGAGAACGAACTCCGGGCGGAGTGAGGTGAACTTTCATGTCTCACTGCAGAAATAAAAACACACGGATCATCAACAGCAGCTGATCTCCTCTTCCACCCACTAGGAGCCGATGCCGCTAATAAATAAATAAATAAATAAAATAACATTAAATCTCAATACGCAAACTCATGAGATTATATTTTGCTTTTCTGCATTATTTAGTCTGTTGAGTGTTTTAATGTTTTAAATCTGTTAGGTTGTTACTGACAGCAGCTATATTTAAGTTCCAGGTCAGCCGGCTCATTTAAAACATGTTTTTGGACCCTGCCTCTTGAAAGAATCGGGAATCGATAGGAACCGGAATCAAAACGAGGAATTGGATTTGGAGCCAGAATCATTGAATTTCAAACGATGCCCAACCCTAGAGATGGATAAATGGATGGGGAGGGGTGGGCGTGGCCAGCAGCAGTTTGTTTTTCTTAAAGTGACAGAACCCTGAAATTGAAGGTGTGAAAATGTCCTAAACAGAGCTGGTGACAGTACAGAACATCATGAATCTGTTTTCTATAGACAAAAGAACAATTATAACTTTAAAAAAGTCATAAAATGTCTCCTTTAATACAAATTATGTAGAATCTTTAAGCATTACTTAAAACGCCTCAGGTTTAAGGAATAAATCTCTACATTTATGATGGCGGCTGCAGGGATATGACGTACCTTTTTTCTGCAGAGGCATTGCAGTCACTTCATCTCCTTCTGCACCCTGAAGGGACACAAAGATACTTTGGTTTATGACTTTTTGGGGGATTTTGGTGTCAAAAAAAAAAAAAAAAATCTAATTGCTGCAAGAAAAGCTAGCCTTTAGAAGTGGTGCAACTGTAAAACAATGAGTGGTTTTAATTATAATAAATCATCATGTTTCATTGATTCGGTCTTTTAATGAGACAACTTTAGGATCAGATGTACAGATTGACTCATCAAAGAGAGCTCCACAAGAAAAGCAGGAGTTTAGTCAGTTTGCTGCTCCGGAGCATCCAGGTGTGTGTCAACACAAAAAGGACTAAGATCAGCAGTGACCACAGAGATGCAACTGTTGCTGCCCATCAAGTTAGGAAAGGTCAAAGGTCATTTCCAAATTACTTTGTAGAATTGCAGATGTGGAAAACATTTAAGACAGCTGCTGTGGACATCCCAGCAGGTTCATTCTGAGGTCAGAGGTCAATGTTCAGAGAAAAGTCACCAAAGCTCCATCTCAATACGCTAAAGCTGGACCAGAACTTCTCCAAAACCCTGTGAGAGCCTTATGATGTCAGGTAGATGATGATTAATGAGATACAGCTGCTGAAAGTAAGTTCCCTGGCCAAGGTGGAGCTATAATCACTCCAAAGTGTCCTGTGTTAAACCGGGGGCCTCCTGCCAGCAGGACAAACACCAAAACACCTCCCCTGCCCTGAGAGGTGTCCAGGAGGTATCCTCACTAATGGCACTGACACACTAGCATCGGCTCTACACGGCTCCGCCAGCCCCGGCCGGCTCCAGCCCGTCCGCGCTGATTTCACACTCCCTTAGTGATGCGGACGTAGTTGAGCACATGGGCGGTCTCCAAAAATCGGCGTGAAAAATTGGCGCGAAGATATCAGTGATGTCATGAGCGCATTTCCAAGCATGTAGGCGGGTCAAAGGAGCGCGGAGAAGTCCGCGGTGTCTTCCTCCTTAAACAAAGGCGTTCTGAGCAGCCTTGTGCTTTGGAGACTCTGCCCTCTGATATATCATCCTGCTTTGCTGTGTGTGGCAGCACTGTGTGTGTGTTTGTGTGTGTGTGTGTGTGCTCCTCACAGCAGAGACAGAGAAAAACAGTTTCAGTCAGAGGCTCGTGAACTCCTCTGCATCTAGAGTGATAATGAAGCGCGCATGCGGGAATTCCCCGCTGGCTGACCTGGCCGTGTGGAGATGGTGCTAGTGTGTAAGCGTCTCAAAAGTCCAAACTACCTCAAATAGCTCCTCTCTACATGGAGGAGCAGTGGCTCTACTTGGAGTCTCTCGTGAATGTCCGAGCTCTTCACCCCATCTCTAAGGCTGAACCCTGCCAGCCTATGAAGGAAACTCATTTCGGTTGCTTGTATTGATCTTGTTCTTTTGGTCATTATCCCAAGATCATGATCATAGATGAGGATTAGGGTAAAAAATCACCCAGCAAATTGAAAGATTTGTTTTCTGGCTCATCTTCCCCTTCACCACTACAGACTGGTTTAATGTCTGCATTGCTGCAGATGCCACCCTGATCCGCCTATCGACCTCCTGCTCCAGTCTTTCCTCAATCGTTAAAGGGTGAGTAACACCATGGGTGGAGACTTATTTCAAGCAGACAACCTGTTAGAAAAATACCTGGAGAATAGGCATCGCCTGAAGGACAGATAGAGCGGCACTGAGGCAGTGATTGACAGCACCCCCCTCAACAATGCAACAATGGGGTTTTGCATGATGACGGAATGGCTTTTGCTGCTACGCCATACCTGCCCCCGTTTCTGCCGTGTGACCCTACTATACCGCTGGAAACACGGGAGCAAATGTTCCAGAATTACTTATTGGTGCTTTCTGCGTTGAGAGACGACTGTCCTGAGAAGAGAAAAAACAACGTCTCCTGCATACGCTCGGGACCAAGGGATGTCTGTCTGCTTTACAAGCTACCAGATCAAGGTACTACTATGGAGGCAGTGGTTCTCAATTAGACCAGACAGGTATCAGTTTGCCTATAAGGAGAATGGATCAATTGAGGATGCAGTCTCACTAGCAGTCCACTCAGTCCTGTCCCACCTGCAGCAACCTGACACCTATGCACGAATGCTATTTGTCGACTTCAATTTTGATTTTGATGCCATCAAAGCAGGAATGCTAGCACTGAAGCCCCACAACATGGGACTATCGACATGGGATAATCAACACTTCCTAACAGGCAGTGAGGTTAGGGAACTCCACATCTTCCACCCTGAACACAGGCACCACAGGGTTGTGTGCTCAGCCCAGCCCTCTTCACCATGTTTAAACAGGAGTGTTCTGCCACCCACCCCTCAAATCTGGTCATGAAGTTTGCAGATGACACCACCATGGGTCTCATCTCAGACAATAATGAGACACACTACAGGGAGGAGATCCAACATCTGACAGAATGGTGTTCACTCAACAGTCTAGTCTTGAATACCAACAAGACCACGGAGGTTACTGCAGACTACAGGAGGTCAAGGAAGAGGGAATGCATCTCCACTTCTTATACACGGTGTTGAGGTGGAGCGAGTGGATAACATCAGATTCTTGGGTGTTTACATCCCATCTAACCTGACCTGGTCCCTGAACACCTCTCACCTGGTGAAGAAAGCCCAACAAAGTTTATTCTTCATCAGGAACCTGAAAAGGGCTGGACTCCCCTATCAACCGCTCACACAGGTCAGGCAGGTCTTGCCCAGGTGGTAAGAACAGTGCACGGGACGGTGGGTGGTCCTCTGACTGACCTGGGCTCAGTAACTCAATATACACTGGCCAGCACCAGAGAGGGCCAGGTGTATTTCATGGACCCCATCCACCTGGGATACAAACTATTTGTTCCACTCCCTTCTGGGAAGCGGTAAAGAAACAAAAGCCTCAATTCCACCACCCAAACTGGCACAGAACGGAGAGGGTCGGCTCACTAATGTTTCTGTCCCGATTGTAAAACCAGTCCACACAACCAACCCGGACCTCATCAGTCACAAGGTTTTTTTGGCCCCCTTCTATTGTAGGTTCAGAAATTTGTGGAGCAGTACGGCTAGGGCGGAGCGACAACACAGGTCACTGATTGGGGGACAGAAATACGTCACTACTTGCAACAAGTAAACCAGACTTTGGAGTTCCGTCGTTCGTATTTTCTTTAGTTGTACACGGATGTGAGAAAATGCCAGCAAGTAGCAGCAAGTTATAGTCAGATTCAGAGCTCCATACATTCCTCACCATCATCGTGAGACTCCAAACTCAGGATGAGCTAGACGGATCACTAAGAAATGTTTGAAGAAGTTTCTCAGCGGATGGCAGCCAAAGGATTTGACGTTGGAACGGTGTCAGTGTCGGGCCAAGTTGAAGCAATTAAAGTCCAAGAAAGAAAAGTTAAGGACAGAAACAGCCGGAATAGAAATGGGCGACATACACGAAGGTGCTACGACATGCTGAATGCTATTTATAGCCACAGACCGGCAAACGGAGGCAGCGAGGTAGGCCTGGACTCAGCGACCGCACTCAATAGTCACTTGTGGAGCCTGTTGGTAAGCATATCTTTTTTGTCTTTAGCTCTGCAGACCATTTATGTCAGCACAAAAATACTGAATAGTTGCACAACTCATTTATAAAATCACGCATGACGGTTCATTTAACCCCGCCTGCCGACATGAGAGCCCAAACTGCAGTAGACCAGACTGGGAAACAGCTTCTTCCCTAGAGATGTAACATCCACCTCCCCCCAGACACGCACTTTCCCCCCCGATTCATTTTGGTGACTGAATCATTCAAACTCAATTCAGTAAAAAGAATCGAGTTTACCATCAAGACTGAAGCAATCCTTTTCAAACCAAGCAATAATCCTCACTAACCTGCTGCCTCATCTCTCTCCTCCTTAAACCTTAAACCCTGTGTAACCAGCTTGGAGGTCAAACTCGACTCTGATTCATCAATGGCCTCTCAAATATATACCACTGTTAAATCATGTTTCTTTCAACTGTGTCGCTCAACTTGCCTAAAACTGATACTGAAGCGACCGCACTTGGAACCTGTTATCCATGCTTTCATCATCTCAAGGCTGGACTATGCTAATTCACTCCTCATTGGTGTCAGTGTTTCCTCCCTCAAACGTTTGCAGAATGTGCAAAACGCTGCAGCCAGGTTCCTGACCAATTCAGACAGACGATGTCATATCACACCCATCCTGGCAGACCTTCCCTGGCTCCCTGTACACCATCAGGTACGTTTCAGAGTTCTGACCTTCGTCTATAAAGCTCTGAGTGATCAAGCCTCTTCGTACCTGTCTGAGTTGATCACTCCCAGCGCCTCGAGACAGTGCTACCTATTATTGTTTCACCTGAGCAGACAGGGTTTGTGAAAGATTGACTATCCTTTTTTAATGTTAGACGTCTGTTGTACACACCTAATCCACCTGACCAAGAAGATGAAGTAGTACTATGCCTAGACGCTGAGAAGGCATTTGATCGGGTGGATTGGGACTACCACTGAGACTCTTCCCTGTTGGCAGCTGTCCACACCAATAATACTATATCAGATTATTTTGATTTGAACCGTGGAACTAACAGGGATGCCCACTGTCCCCTCTCCTAAATGCATCTGCAATCGAGCCTTTGGCAATTGCCATAAGGCAGAACCCAGGTATCAGTTGCATCTGAAATCTACTCATAAAGTCTCTATTTATGCCGACGATATGCTTTTATATATTTCGGATTCTCTTTCTGGTATTGCCAAGCTGTTGACTCTTCTTAGGATGTTTGGTCAGATCTCAGGTTATAGGGTTAACATTCAGAAGAGTGAAATGATGCCTGTAACTCTTTTGGAGTGACAATTCACTGGCTCATTTCCATTTAAAGTAAGCCCCGACAAAATTAAATAATTAGGTTTTTGAATTGGATTTGGGACTAATCATAATCCTTTAATGGCCTCTCACAAACGAGATATTTCACAATGGGAATCCTTGTCCATATCCGTGGGAGGGAGGATAAACACTGTTAAAATCGCTGTACTAAGTTTCTTTATCTGTTCCAATGTCTCCTGATTTTGCCTTCTAAATCTTTTTTTTTTTTAAATTTGGACAGTTTGCTTACGGGCTTTTTATGGCTTTATCTTCCTGCATCTCCTCTCAATCCTCCAGAAAAACTGCTGCTTGGATTTCATACTTTTTCACCTCATGAGTTACTTTTGAACTAAGCAGATCAACGGGATCTACCGACCATGAAAATAGCGAAGTGCACACTGCACAAGTGAGGTGAAGTCTCCGGAGCACAGGTTTTGATCTCCGCTACAGCAGAGCACGTCAAGCACAAATAAAAGAGAAAGTACCAGAGAATATGAGAGGACATGAACAATCGCATATTTTTTTAGTGGCGCCACTTTGAGAATGTTACTGTGGCTTACACAGCTGCCTGGAGCGCAAGAACAATCAGCGCTTTCCATCCTCTCAACTCAAAATAAGTCCCGGGACGCTGAGAGTCCATATAAACTAGATAAATTGCATTTCTTGCAGAAATGCGTTTGAATGCTTTGTTGCTGAATACGATAGCTGAAACTGCTGAATTGAAGCTAAAACTAAGCTTAATTGTCAAAATGTGCTGAATGTATTTGAAGTTTTAGGAGCACAAATTGCTAAAAAGTTTTAAAAAGCCCAAAAAGTAGAATAGAGAAAAAAATCCTAAACAGCAGAAAACTGAAATCTCTAAACATAGTTAAAAAAACTGAGCAGCTAAAATGTTTAAACAGCTGATATTTGAGTATAAGTAGTTAAATTTTCACAATTAGTTGAATTGTGAAGTTAGCAGGATATGCTGAATTTTGAAACTGATAGCTGAGTAGCTGAACTGAAATAAGCAGTTTTCTGCTGCGAAAATTTAACGTAATTGTAAAAATG
>SSNS01000003.1:6584961-6754357 GCA_006937985.1 Aphyosemion australe | reverse complement strand
TGTAGGAGATATGAGGAGACAATTTCAGCTGTCTGACTTAGAACAGAGCAGAAAATGCCTGTTTTTTATGGGAGGAAAATGTGGCTGAATCCTCCTTCTGACGCTTGTAACTCAAGAACCGTGACAGATACAGCTAAAACGAAGACATCCCATCGAAGCGGACGAGTAAAACTACTGTTTTTGAGTAATTGATGAGTGTACTCAAAAAAATGTGGTCGTAGCAGATTTTTGTTTAGAGAAAATCATCAGAATCTGCCGTTCTCCAGATCTGAAGCTCCAAACATCAAATTGCAGACCTCGAACCTCGCATCACCATTCGAAAACTATTGCACCGGTTCGAAAAATTCCAAAACTGTCAGCGGCCGAAGGCTTTGATGGTGCTCTGTGTGGATTTTTGTGTGCCTATCTTTAATATTGTAGGAGATATGACGAGTACAGTTTAGCTCTCGGAGAGCGATCGAAGCACCTGAGCTGAGAAAAAATTGAATGGCTGCCAATGGGAGAAAATCTGGCTGACTCCTCCTTCTGAGCCTCGTAGCGCAAAAACCGTGGCAGCTACAGCAAAATCGAGACCATCCCATCGAAGCAGACAAAAAAACCTACTGTTTTTGAGAAAATTACGCGTCTACCCCAAAAGATGTGGTCGTAGCAGAATTTCCCCTCTGGATTGAGATCTGGAGCTGTCAGTCACAGTGGGAAAGGAATGACCATATTTGGGACAGCACAGCTCAGCTGCTGGAAGGAGAAATATTTTAAAACCTTTCCAAACTAGTTAACGCTACGACCACAATTTTTGGAGTACGTCCATAAATTATAGCTCAAAACGGAGGAAAATCCGTCAGCTTTCATCCAGCGCAAGTCTCATTTCCCTCGGTTCTACGGTTCTCTCAGGACACGGCCTGAAGTCGAGCAAAGTCTGTTTTTGGCCCTATTCTTTTGAATGGGGGGAGGAGGAGACGTTCCTGAACTTTCCAAAATCGTACCTCAAGTTTAACCTGTGATTATAGAAAAACCGTAAAAGATATCAAGAAGCAGAGTCATTCGAGAATAGTTTAACTTGTTCTGGGTTTGTTAAAAGTTGAATGAAGTCTCTAAGTTGAAGTATGTTGAAGTAGTTAAAGTTCAAAGAGCTGAATGGATTTTGTGAAAAATCTGAAGATTTGAAGGATTTCCCATTCATTTCAATGGGCTGAAAAATCGCAGAAAAAGCTGAATATCTCGGAAACGGTTGAAGATATCAATACCAAAAGTCATTCCCGGAATGACCTGAACGAGCTGAACGGTTTGATACCAAACTTGTTGAAATAGCTGAAAAATTGTTGAAGAAGAAGCGGTCCAAAAAAGTGTACGGAAGCAGAATAATAAGAAGAAGAAGAAGAAGAAGAAGAAGAATAATAAAGAGAAACAGGAAAACAATAGTTTGAATGCATACTGCATTCAAACTAATAATGTAACATAGGTTGAAATTGGATCTTTTTTCGGGCTCCCTCTGGCTGTGTAAGTTGATGGCTTCCAGGGGAGCCCATTATCCTTTCAGAGGAGCCGGCCTCCCCTTAGCTCCCCTGTAATTCGATCCCTGATTTAATTATAATTATATATGTACATAATAATAATAAAATATTCAATATTTACATACACTAAGGGTACTTAAGCCATCACTACGCCACCTTCTCAAAATGCCCACGCAGCAATGGACTGTGGGTAAAAGTGCGGATCAAGCGTGCAAAATGGGCGGGGCCATGGTCAACACTTGAGAATTGGGACACCCTATGCACTCACACCACTGGACAGGAGCGCACAATTGAGGGGTGCATGGGTAGAAGTGTGATCATTGGGGCTGGGCCTGGTTACAGACTAGATGGGGTGGAGCCACATGACTAAGTGTAGTCACGTGACTCCACCCCATCCGGTCCGTGGAACATCTTCTAAAAGGGACAAGAATATTGACAACCTATACACATCTTTTCATTTTTTTAAAAATATGGACATGGACCAGTAGGAGTCATAAATTTCTGTTTTACATCGATTACTTCACAGTTTACCTGCTATGTCCTCGTTTTTTGAGGTGCATTGAACGCACCATCAGTATCTTTTTGGCGTTTAATATTACAGGAGCCAGGCGGTGCGCAGCCGCAGATGGAAAAACCAACTATCCTCAGACATATTGAAAGACGAGCTTCCTCTCTCAACTTGCCAAAATAAAATAAACTTCCTGAAAACCACAAACTGCAGACTGTTGACAATGTCCACACACGGAGTCCGTGACACGGTCTCTGACCTCTGCAGCAGCAGTGCATTCTTATTGATCTGCGCACCGGAAGCTTTAAGCGAGGTAATTTAAAACCATTTCTTATCATTGTAACATTTGTGCAGAACTAAAACACCAGACAGAATGATATTTTGCCCTGAACAGTGGTTTATAATTGAGGTCCAACAAATAGTTGAGATAAACCCAAATCTCCAGCTTTCACTTTCCTCTTAAAGGAACAGTAACATCAGGCTACAGCAGATCTCAAAATATTTTCAGATTGTTATAGTTTTTCATAATAATTCCTAATAATATCTGTCTAAACCTCGTGGTTGAAAATGTTTTGCATTTTGCAAAAAACCACATTGGTTCATTTTTGCAAAATATTTCTGCAGAGTACTGCAACAAAAAATATGTATAATATGTAAAGAGATAATGAAGCAAAACAATTATTAATATAGAGGTCCTTAATAGTGTGCAGACCAACGTCAGACCATGCCATGCTGTTTTTAAATGTGCTTTATCAATAAATTGGTATGTTGAAAATAGTTTTGTACAGAGAGTGTCCCATCTGACCTCTTGTCGGTGTCGCAGCTGTAGCGTCAGGTCTCCCAGTATCTGGCTCAGCGTGGCTCTCACTGCTGTGTTGATGCTGCGCTGGTGACAGCTGGACATGTAGGTCTCAATACACACCTAGAACACACACACACACACACACACACACACACACACACACACGCACACGCACACACACACACACACACACACACACACGCACACGCACACACACACACACACACACAGTGGGTGTCTCACTTTAATCCTTTTGCATCACAAACACACAACAGTGGTGACGCACAGCTCCCAGTTAAAACGTCACACGGAGGTCCTGAACCATCTGAGAGATTTATCTGAAGTTTCCATGGTGTCACAGGTTGCTATGGCGACCAGACATGAGAGCAGCAGTAACGAGGACAGGGATGTACCAGGCCAGCATCTTCTGGTCAGATTAGAAGGTCACACAGAAATCAAAGAGACACAAAACCAGCTGAGTCTTTACGGCATCAACAGACTGGAACTGGATCTAAAATAAGAGAGCTTTCCTAAGCCTTTCAGATTTGACTAAAACGTATAAATAAATCCAAGCAGCCTCAAACGCATTTGACACCACATGAGTCTCATCCATGACTAATCAATGCATCCCCCACCACTGCATCTTCCAGGCATCATGCTGCATCCTACAATTATACAATTATTTTAAATTTCACTGGTTTGCCTTTGATTTATTAAAGAGGTCCTTCACTCATTTTTAATACATCTGCAGCGGTCTCTAGTAGGAATGAATGCCTTCTAAGTCATTCTCTGGGGAAAAACAGCTCAGATCCGCCTGTTTCAGCATGGAGAAGTCAGCTAGAGGATGACAGGACCTGGGGTCTTATTTCCTGATATGTGGACGTCTCTCCTCTGATTGGCTAACAGCAACACGACTCTACCACTGACTCTGTTTGCTCTGCAACGTTGATGTTTTATCTCCACAAATAACACAAGCCTGGAGAAGTTCTGCTGTGTGGTGGAGTTGCTAATGCTAACGGTTAGCTTCTACTAGCCCAGACGTTCTCTGCTGTTTCCTGGACGCTAAACCAACAACAGCCTTCCCCGTCGTGAGTCCAGATGGGTGAGTCCATGAATGTTAAGTGACAGTGTGACGTAGATCTGTCAGGATTTTCTAATCCTAGAGTTTCTCTGTCTATTTTCTATCAGAAGCTAATGCAGGAGATAGGTGGAGGAGACTATTTTCATGTTCAGCCTGCATGACAAATGCAAAGTGACTGATTATTTAAAAAATAATAAGTAATAATAAGGAGCTCTTTAAACCTCATTTCTTCCTGCAAATTGCAAATTGGAAAGGTTGTTTTTTTATGCAAAAGGACCAGATTAAAGGAACTAGAGGCAGGATCTTTAAAAATCTGTAAAAAATTAAACATGTATGTTCATTTTTTCAAAGCTAATGGGTGATGAAGCGTTATAAACCTAAAAGAATGAGGCCACCCATGTATCGTTCCATTTTCTTGAACAGGCTGTTTGCTGCAAAATGCGCTGCAGTTCGGTCACGAATTTCCCGCGCTGCCCTACGGATGTGGCGTCAATTGACACTGCTTGCGCGTTCACGACAGCTTCAAAACAGAAAGAAAATGTGTTCGACACTGCAGATCGGTAGGTGGCGCTATTGCACCTTAAGTTGCTTGCCAACCGCCAAACTCCAAAAGAAGAACTGTGGGAATGGATTCTACTGCAACCAGCAAACGACCAAGCGTGGCACAAAGGAAGTTTATTCAGCGGCATCTCGTGAGTCAAAGACCAAATATGGTAAAAGACAGGCAGGGACCCGAATCTATATCGGATACGTGATTGACGAATGGAGGCTGCTTCAACTATATCTGGGACTCAAAAAGGATGCTGCCATGGCTCATTTCCTAGTGAGCAGGTAAGAAACGTTATAGGTTGTGTTTAGAGATGATATGACAATGATCTGACCTCACCGATGACTCAGAGAGAGCTAGCGTGCAGTAGCATTAGCTGTGATCATGCTACAGTAGCATTAGCTGTGATCAGGGCTGCAGCGTGGATTGCTTCGCCGCAATATTGTCCGTGAGAGCGGCGGGGAGTTGCCTTTTCAGCGTGAGATATTGGAGGTGTGGCGTGAGAGCGTGTGAAGAGGGTCAGGTAATGGTATTTTTGTGTTTGTGTAACATAGCCGTATGTGCACGCTCCCGTGCTGGGCTGCAGTTACTCGCAGAGCCGGGCGCGTCGCTCGTGAGCATCGTTTCTTTTTTCCTGCCTCTAGTTCCTTTAAAGTTAAAGGATTAAACTTCCAGCTGACTCTGAATGAAGCTGATCTATATGCTGGTGAAGGTTCTCTGATCTATGACTGGATATTACATGACGGGCCTGTTTCTGTGGTGTGTTACAGATAATGGAGTGCTGCTGACAACCCCCCTGAGTTATGACTGAACACACACACACACACACACACGCACACACACACACGCACGGCCTGGTGACTCTGAGCCCATTAACACATCAGGAGGACCAGGTTTACGAGCTGTTAATGGGAACCAAACATCTCCTGGTTCTGGAGCTTCTGCTGCTGTAATAAAATAACTCACTAAACATCCACAGCCTTTTTTCCATTAAGTGATGCTTTCCTGTTTCTCAACCAGTGCGAGTTATTCAGCAGGAATCATTTGTCAGGAGCTTTTCAGGTCAGAGTTGTTTTTTTCTTGAATCAGTGACAGCGTAAAGTTCTAATCAATATAACATTTTAAATTAGAGAACATTTTCAATTCAATTCAGTTTATTTCTATAGCGCCAAATCACGACAAGAGTCGTCTCAAGGCTCTTCACAAAGTAAACATTCCAATACAGTTCAGTTCAGATTGTATCAAGACACTGACTAGTGTCAGTGTCTTGATACAATCCTCATACTAAACAAGCATGTAGCGACAGTGGGAAGGAATTTTTATTCATCCCAATTTACTTATTTATTTATTTTTTACTTATTTATTAATTTGTTTGTTTGACCCAGCTGATCTGTAAGGTATGGAAGCCCTGAAAGGCAACAGTACATTTTTTTTTTATTTCCTTCTGTCAGACCGCCCCAGGGCGGCTGTGGCTACATAGTAGCTTACCATCACTGGCAGTGTGTGAATGTCAGAGTATATGAATAACGAAAGCACTTTGAGTGCCTAGAAAAGTGTTTTATGAATCTAATCCACTATAATTATTCTCATCCAACAATCAGCAAAAAAGTGTTTTTCCTCTTGTAAAAATTCTACGTGTGTATTTTGGAAAACCTTTTCTGACCACTAAACAGTGCTACAGTGAGATGAGTACAGACTGTAAGAAGTTTTTCTTTTTTGTTTGGTTTTTTACAACAGAAAAAAAAAAACACTTTTTTGCTGATTGTTGGATGAAAATTGCAAAAGAAATAAAAAAAATAATAAAAAAAAAATTAAAAATGCCACAACCCAACTCAGGGCTTCCGTAGAAGGTTTACATTTGGTCACCAAATACTTCCTGAATTGATCAACATGATAAAAGTACTTAAAAGTGTTGAACCCTGAAAACCCATTTATTTTTTATTCTAATGGGTCACTTTGAGTTTGTCATGCAGGCTGAACATGAAAATAGTCTCCTCCACCTATCTCCTGCATTAGCTTCTAATAGAAAATAGACTCTAGGTGAAACTCTAGGATTAGAAAATACTGACAGATCTACGTCACACTGTCACTTCATGGACTCACCCATCTTATGTCACGACGGGGAAGGCTGATGTTGGTTTAGCGTCCAGGAAACAGCAGAGAACGTCTGGGCTAGTAGCAGTGTTTGCAAAAACACGTCGGACAGTCAGACATTACCGACGTGATTTAATATTGTCTGACGAAAAACGTTAAATCGTCGGACATTATGACCGATGCCGTGCGTCTTCTCCGAACGTGCCAAAATAAAATAAACTTCCTGAAAACCTCAAATTGCAGACTGTTGATAATTTGCTCTGATCCCGTGACACAGACATTTTTTTCAATAATCCGCAGAGATCGTCTCTGGTTTCTGCAGCAGCTGCTGGAGCTTCTTCTGAGTGTTTTAATTAATCTGGCTGCTCACGGTGGGCAGCGCACCGTGTTTTTAAGCAGCTCCGCTGCAGCTGTGTGACAGACGCGAGGTAATTTAAGATAATTTCTTTATATTGTGATATTTGTGATGAACTAATCAGACAGAATGACATTTTGTCCTTAACAGCAGTTTATTAGAGTAGTTTAACAAACAGCTGAGATAAACCCACATCTCCAACTTCCAGTTTCACCTCAACCAGCCACAGCGTCTCTTAAAGGAACAGTAACATCAGGCTACAGCATCAGTCACAAAAAGCCCTTATGGATCATTACAATATTTAGAAATACTTTCATATATAATATGTTGTTTCTGGTGTTTCATAATAATTTATAATAATTATATGATCTCTAATAATTTCCTGATAAAGTCTGTTGGTTTATTTTCTAAGCAGAGGGACTGTCTAATCCTCATTTTATGAATTTATCAGAAAATCACATTGATGGTTCTTTTTTCAAATTATGTCAACAGATTATTGTCACAATAAAATATGTATAATATGTAAAGGTCAGAGGTCACTACAATACCCACTGTTAAGTAGATACAAATCTGAAGCCCGCAAGGACATTGTCCTACGTGGTTCAAAAATGTCAGTTTGCCAGGCGTGGCTCAAACGTTTTCGCAAACACTGTAGTAGAAGCTAACCGTTAGCATTAGCAACTCCACCACACAGCAGAACTCCCCCAGGCTTGTGTTATTTGTGGAGATAAAACATCAACGTTGCAGAGCAAACAGAGTCAGTGGTAGAGTCGTGTTGCTGTTAGCCAATCAGAGGAGAGATGTCCACATATCAGGAAATAAGACTCCAAATCCTGTCGTCTGAAGCTACTTTCTCCCCCAGCTGACTCGTACTTCCTGAAACAGGTGCACTGGAGCACCCCCCCCCCCGTACAACTTACAAGGCATTCATTCCTGCTGTAAATGTTTGCAAATTAAAACTGTTTCACATTATAGAGAAAACAGAGTTCCAGCTGGAGGTTCTGATGCTGACGGGTCATAAATAGACTGGTTAGTGGTCTGGTTGAGAAATAACAGAGTTACGAACTCTGAAGATTTACCTGAGAGATCCGCAGGATGGAGTCTCCGTTGATGTCAAACGTTGGTGAGTAGGTGATGCACAGCAGGACCTGAACACACAGCACACACAAGTAAAATACACACACCGAGGACCCACACACGCGCGCGCGCACACACACACACACACACACACACACACACACACACACACACACACACACACTGAGAACACACACGCACGCACGCACACACATGCACACACTCTGAGAACACACACACTGAACACACACACACCCTGAGTAAACACACACACGCACACACCCACACACCCACACACACACACACACACACACACACACACACACACACACAGAGTGAAAGAGACAAACTGAACTTAAGCGGACCAGAACCTGGACTCACATTACATGATCCTATCTCATCACTTCCTGTTCGTAGATCTCACCTTCATGACCTCCACCTGCAGGTCCTCATGGAGAGTGGGCGTGACTCTGAGAGCCTCCAACATCTGGCTGAGCAGCCGTTTCTCCAGAACCTCCACCTCTGACCCGACCCCGCCCAGGAACCGGTCGTCACACAGGAGCTTCTGAGGGAGACACACACATCACCCCAAAGTGAGGAGTTCATGTAGTGAAGATGAAAGGAGAGATGTGGAGTTATCCTGAACCTGCATGCCAGCCAGAGCCGTCTGTCCCAGTTTGGTGTTCCTGGACTCCAGAGCCATCTGGAGAGGCAGCAGGCATCGTTCTCTGGAGATAAACACAGATCAGAGCCACCAAAACCGTTAATATGAGGAAAAGCTGTCCACTCTCTACTGCAACCTCAGTGGTCATTTTGACAAGAATTTTTTATTTAGTTTTAGTCTTTTGACCAAAAATATTTTTCATTTTAGTGACGATGTAGTTGTCCAATTTGTTTTCATTTTAGTCGACTGAAATATATGTTTACTTCTGATGCAATCATTTTCAGCTTCTGCAAAGGAAATGTTAGCTACACCTGCATGAAACTGTAAAGAAATATGAAAAATTCACATTTCGGATCAATAAAACTCTATTTTTATAATTGTTTAATAACAATAATTAAAGGAAAATACCCAAATGCACACTAACGGTTTGAAATTGTGCCTCTCAGTTTTAATAAAATAAACACATCTGTATAATGTGCAGTACTGTACGTCAATGATCTTCCTCATGTGCTTCATTTCTCCAGTTCTCTTCTGTACGCTGATGACTCTCTTATGTTTCTGTCGGGTCCAAACACTGGCATAATCAATGTGACTGGCTGCAAGACATTTAACATTTACCATTAAGAAAACAGATTGTATGTATTTGCAGTCAAATCAGAGTCAGTTGTCCATATCCAGTCCTATTACTCTGTCCAGACAGAACCAATCAGTGGTCTCTACATGTAAGTACTTGGGGGTCGTTTTGGACTCACATCTCACTTATAGTAAGCATATCCACCCCTAAGTGGAAGTTAAATCAAAAGTTGTATCTTTATAGTAAAACCAGGCCTCATTTGTCTTTTTCTGTCTCTAAAACATACCTTCAGGCTATTATTATGTCCATTTTGTCGTACTGTCTCCCTATTTGGTCACTTACAACAGAAGACATTGTTCAGCCGATAGTACAACTCTACAATAGAGCTTACAAGATTCACAACAGGGTGCCAAATTGGACTCATCACTGCTCTGCATTATTACAGTCAAATGCCTCGACATTCCAGAATTAAATTTTACCATCTAACCGTAAACGGTCACACGTCATCAGGCCTTACGTCATCAGGCCTTACGTCATCAGGCCTTACGTCATTGTCTCCTAAACGCAGTTTAAGCTCTGTCCGGGTCACTAGATCTGCTACAAATGGTCTTTTGCCTTTACCGGCCTTCAGGAACTCGTGGACAGAGGTCTTTCCTTTTTGTGCTCACTAAAGTCTGGAGTTAGACTCCACAAGATATTACCAAAGTTCATTTAAAAGAAAACTTGTTTTTCACTTATTGGACAAATACACCTGTAGCCACTGAAGAAGGTGGCAGCTTAACCTCTTTTATTGGTGTTTGTTTTAATTGTATATGCTTGTATGAGTGGCGGCTGGTGAATTGTTTTTTGGGTGGGGCGCATTTTTTTTATTTTATTTTTTAATGTTAGTTCTTGTGAATGGTTTATCTTGAGAGGCGCTATATAAACGATAGTTTTTTTCTTCATTTTGCAGGTCAGTTTTTCAGATGCGCTAACCACATATCACCACTAGGGAACGCCAAATTACAATTCTTATGCTTCACACATCTTGAAATCTACGGACCGGTCCAGGAGCACTTAGCTACAAAGTTGTTCCAAAAACATGCTTCATATTCACCAATATATGCAAACCTCACACACACTAAACAGGAAGAAGCTCTTTTAAACGATACACAGCAAATTTAAAAGTGTTAATTTTTGGGTGTTGGTCTAATTTAACACTAATAATAGTTAATTTAACACTAAAAATGGTTCATTTAACACTAAAAGAGTTACATAGTTGATATGTAACACTGACATGAGAGTTAAACCCAAGTGTTAAAAAGGAATGTTTCCTAATCAACTCTGTAGGAATCATTTTGGACAAAATAACTCCTGAAAAGCTAACTCTGACCTCCCACACACCTGCAGAGTTAATTCGCAGACTCCACCCATTTATTCTAAACGTTGGACTGGTAGTGACTGATTGGCTGCAGAGAGCTGCAGTGGGCAAGGTGCATTGTGGGAGTCATGTTTTTAGGTAATTTGTTCTATTTTGGGGTGTTTATGCATGTTTTTTGGGGGGGAGTTGTGTTGTTCTTAGTTACTACTTTGTTCACTGTTGCAAATGTGGTGTTACATGTTGTGTCATGTTGGCACCATAAGTGAGGAGGCTGGTCACAGGAATGGCACTGCTGTGCCGTTCCACTGTCACAATAAAGAAGTGGAGCATGGTTCACACTAAATGCTCAGGACTCTGCTCCTTGTGTTCCTCTCTCACTGGCTGTCCACAGTCATGAGGGGTACAAGGCATGAGTTAGCTGGTGTTTTTCAGTGTGGCTGTTACACAACAACATGCTCAAATTAACACTGTCAGAGTTGATTTCAACACTTTTAAAGTGTCTATATGGGTCCACACCAGTAGGAGTTAATTTAACTCTTTTTGGAGAGTTGGTACTTTAACTCTGATTTAGTGTCAAAAATTAACTCTTCTGGAGTTAAAAATGTAACTCCAGAGTCAAGAGTTACTATATTAACTCTAACACCGGTGTTAAATTGTCAACTCCAGAAGAGTTGGTTTTTGACACTAAATCAGAGTTAAAGTACCAACTCTCCAAAAAGAGTTAAATTAACTCTTTCTGGTGTGGACCCATATAGACACTTTAAAAGTGTTGAAATCAACTCTTACGGTGTTAATTTGAGCATGCTGAATTTGCTGTGTAGAATCCACGTTTTCTACCTCAACACCACCCAATGACTGCTAATGAAAAGCAAAACAAAGCTTTTTTCATGAAGCCAAAAGCTAAATTCTGTCTTACCTTGCTGGTCAAAATAATCCATCTTATAGTAAAAAATCCACTTGGTTCGTAGAATCCAATGATAAAAAGATGAAACTGTACTAGTTTTCTCCATAGTCAAAGTTAGCAGCAGCCCCACAACAACAAAGGACGTGAACTAGCCTGTGGAGAAATTTCCGGTTCTGTCCGGGCTGGGTGAGCTGACCAATCAGCATCCTCCTCCCGATCTGAGCAGACTCCCCCGTTTGCTTGCGATCGCAACCATATGCGCCCAACAGCTCTCCTATTCCTTGTCGTTGGGGATCCAGCGCGCATGCGCAGTTAGCTCGTATTAAGGCCCAATCCCAATACTCGCACTTGCACCCTTGCGCCCTTCAATTGCGCGTTCCCGGCCAGGGGTGCGAGTGCGTAGGGTGTCCCAATTCTCAAGTGCGGAAGTTGACCACGCCCCTTTTGCACCCTTAATCCGCACTTCACCCAAGCCTGCAGCGATGCGGACTTGGGTGAAGGGTATTACCCACAATCCATTGCTACGTGGGAATTTTGAGAAGGAGGTGGAGCAATGGGTCAAGTGCCTTTTCTGAAAACATGTATTTTCAGGTGATAGAAGTTCATTTTAAGACGGTTAATGATATTTATACATGCTCTGAATGTTTATAAATGTGGACAGCAATTAATTTAAATTTAATCAAATAAGTGTTTATTTGTTTGTTTGAAAGCTGTTAATAAAGATTTTTAAAAAAGCACAAACAGCGACCGGCATCCCAGCATGCATCACGATCGATGACGTAATGCTCCCTGTCCCAATTCGGCAATTATTTGCACACTTGTGTACTACGCACTCGAAGCCTTGCTGCACACTTCCTCTAAGCGCACTTCACAGAAGGGTGTAGGGCGTAGTGCGAGTATTGAAATAGGGCCTAAGTCAATGGTAAAGATTGCTGCGACCGCGAGAGGACACGTGACAGGAAGTACGTCGACGTTTTGGCCGTGTTAAAAGTATTAACTTTATTAAACTACAATTAAATGCAGATTACACACAGCACTTACAGCCCATAAGGTGTATAGATCGTTTAGTTTAAATTTGATGTTTTTTAAAATACATTTTGTGATTCCTCTCTTCTTCTTCCTCTTCCTGTGAGACTGGTGGGGCGGCGCCCTAGCGACCCCTATGGACGAGCCGTCACTAAAATTTGTGCATTCTGATTTCTGCGGAACACAAACCTGCTGAAAAACACTTTTAAACCGACTCAGGCCCAATGGTTTTAATCTTTTCCTGTTTAATAAATAAAGAGAATATTTGTAAACATGACAGGTAATTACATCATACCAGGAAAACATCAAAAGGTGTTACTATAATGTGAGGTAAGAATTGTTTTCAAATGTATTTATTAAAGTTTTCCTTAGAATAATTTCTGATAATATTACGGCCAGCAGCGCCACAAAAACGACTAAACAACCAGATGTGCCGCTCCACGCGTTCAGTTTGGCTCCAGCAATCAGCTCCCCTCCCGCCCCGCCCCCGCTACCACATAACGCTTTCCTAACCAGGGGAAACCCCAGATGTGCACTCACCAGGCAAATACTTTACAGATCGTCACATCTAATGCTTTTCCTCCCAGCCTTGGACATTTTCTCCTGTTAGACATAACTGTTACCAGCATAGACATGTGGTTACCGGTAGCTCCGGACTCTGATTGGTTCTTTTCTCATTTAGTCCCGCCTGTTCCATTTGCTGATTGGTTCTTTTTTCCGTTCTCCCATCTTTTCCGTTTTCTGATTGAATTTTCCTTGCTGTCAGTTTTTGTTGTCATCTTTTATTCGTCGACAAAAGTGTCGATCGGTATTCGTCATAATTTAGTCTTTACAAAAGTACAAATTAAGGTTTTCGTTTGCAAAAATTCGTTTGTTCTGACAATCATCGTCCAACCAATCTACATGTGTTTTGTGGATTTGGAGAAGGCGGTCGACCGCGTCCCTCGGGGGGCCCTGTGGGGGGTACTTCAGGAGTATGGGGTATCAGGCCCCTTGATACATGCTGTTAGGTCCCTGTATGACCAGTGTCAGAGCTTGGTCCACATTGCCAGCAGTAAGTTGGGCTTGTTCCTGGTGAGAGTTGGACTCCGCCAAGGCTGCCCTTTGTCACCGATTCTGTTCATAACTTTTATGGACAGGATTTCTAGGTGCAGCCAAGGTGGTGAGGGGATCCGTTTTGGTGGCCTAAGGTAGGGGTTTTCTTTGAGGACCCCCTTGCCCGTGTCCAAGACAAGCCAGGACCCCCAACCCCAACTCCTACATGCATCTACACAGTAAATGTGATGATTTACAAACTTCATTCAGACATACAGAGTTATAAGTCAAAAGCAGGAATGCTGGAGCACACTAGTGAGCAAAAAATTGTTTAATTCGGTGCAAGTAAAAAAAAAAGCAACTAACGTTTCGACACTCAGTTGCTTCTTTTTTTACTTGCACCAAATTAAAAAATGTTTTGCTCACTAGTGTGCTCCAGCATTCCTGCTTTTGACTTTTCATGTCCACCGACTGAGCACCACCTATGTGAGTGGATGACGCACAGAGAGCTCCACTTTTTATACAGAGTTATAACTTTTATATGGAGTTCTGGTTATACTGTAGGGGATGTTACTGAGATTTTATAAATGTCATTTTTACAAATAAAATCTTGCTAACCTCACAACCTCAGCAAAGACAGTCCCCACAAGATTCTCCTGGCCTAAGGACCAAGTCTGCTTTTTGCAGATGATGTGGTCCTGTTTGCTTCATCAGACCTTGATCTCCAGCTTTCACTGAGCGGTTCACAGCCGAGTGTGAAGCAGCTGATTCTTTCGGTCACTACCTAAAGCTCATGATCATAGGTGAGGGTAGGAACGTAGATCGACCTTCAGGCTCAGCTCTCTCTTTACCACGACAGACCGGTACAACGCCCGCATCACTGCAGACGCAGCACCAACCTGTCTATCGATCTCCCAATCCATCTTTCCCTCATTCGTGAACAAGACCTCAAGATACTTAAACTCCTCCACTTGAGGCAGGACCTGGTCCCTGACCTGGAGAAGGCATTCTATCCTTTTCCAACTCAACACTTCAAGATCTTGGATTTGGAGGAGCCGATTCTCATCCCAGCGTCTTTAAATGATAAATATTTCTCCCAGATAAACAGCTGCTGATGTTCCAGAACCTGTGACGAGAGCTGAGGATCCATCAGAACCAAACAGACCACAGTTTAATTTCAGGGTTAAAACGGTCAAGATTTGATTATCAGCTGAGGATTTATCTCAACATTTAAACTTATTCAAATCATGTAGCGTATTTAAACCAGACATAGAACCCGGAACACTGGCCAAGAAGGTACAGCTAACAAATGTTCTAACAAACATAGAAAACATGCAGAGGGCACTATAGATAGAGGCAGAAAAATATATCACATCACCTCTCTGTGCTTCCATGATCATGGCTGGAAGCAACGCTGTGCTGTATGTATGTATGTATGTATATATATATATATATATATATATATATATATATATATATATATATATATATATACATACATACTGAAAGTACATCAAGGACCAGGCCCCAACAGATGACGTGCTCTGTGAATGTCTCAGACAATGGAGAACAGAAGAGGAGGTGCTGGAAATACCATCATAGGAGGACAAACCCCTACATGGGATGTTCAACCAACAGATAACTGAAGTGGCTGATATCAAGAAATCCTACCAATGGCTAGAAAGAGCTGGTCTGAAGGACAGCACAGAGGCACTCATCATGGCTGCACAGGAACAGGCCCTGAACACCAGAGCAACAGAGGCCAAGATCTACCACACCAGACCAGACCAGGTGTAGGCTGTGCAAAGAGGCCCCTGAGACAATCCATCACATACCTGCAGGGTGTAAGATGCTGGCAGGGAAAGCACACATGGAACGCCACAACCACGTGGCTGGCATAGTGTACAGGAACATCTGTGCAGTATGGCCTGGAAGCCCCAAGGTCAAAGTGGGAAACACCCCCTAAGGTGGTAGAGAACGAGCGAGCCAAGATCCTGTGGGACTTTCAGATCCAGACCAACAAAAGGGTGATGGTGAACCAACTGGACATTGTGGTGGTGGACAAACAACAGAGGACAGCCGTTGTGGTTGATGTAGCAACACCAAGTGATGCAACATCAGGAAAAAGGAACAGGAGAAACTAGAGAAGTACCAGGACCTCAAAGAAGAACTTGAGAAAGCCTGGAGAGTGAAGACATTGGTGGTGCCCGTGGTCCTCGGGGCACTTGGGGCAGTGACCCCCAAACTGGAGGAGTATCTAAAGCAGATCCCAGAAAAACATCTATTATTTGGCTGTGGCTCCTTTCCTAGCGGCCTCATCAAGGTTGCCATTTGCTTGTGGGATACCAAGGTACTTGTAGCTGTCCTCAATGTCTGCTATTGTTCCTTCTGGAAGTGAGACCCCTTCTGTGTGGACTACCTTCCCTTTCTTTGTCACCATGCGACCACACTCCTCAAGTCTGAATGAGCTACTGCTGAGCTACGCTCAAAGGGCACTTTGCACATCTTTCATATTTTTAAATCATGTTCTTGAGCCAGTATGTGCTAAAATGACCCTTTACAGGGTTAATGAAAGATCACCCAGCCCCTGTCGCCCCTGTGGCCAGAATATTCCACTTGCAACTTCAAAGTTGCCGGTCCGATCTGTTGGGACTTAGAAAAATTCAGCTTGACCTACCTGGCTCTGCAGTCTGCTTTTAGCATGTTTTAGATCATGAACACAGCTGATGTGTTTAATTTAGTGATGAATAACTCATGTAGACACTAATGAAGGCTGAGGAGACATTTCAGCAGTTAGATTAAGGTGTTAAAAAGACAAACGCACAGCGAGTTTTACTTTCACTTTCACCAACGAACACTAGGGGGTGCTAAAAACAAGCCAAAACTGACTAGGTTGGCTTTAATACAAATTACATGGAGCTCTACGGGATGAGGGCGGGCTTAGCAAAATAAAAAATATATTGCCTACATTATATCACAGTACAGAGTAAAACTCACTTTAACTGATAAAAAAAAAATCCACTTAATTCATGAAAGCGGGAAAACTCCAGATTGCTGCTTGTTCAGAAAGAGTGAGGATGAACGTGGAACTCACCGGAGCTGTGAGGAGGAAATCCTGGTTGATCCGTTCTCAGACTCCAGAGTTTCTGTAGTTAAACGGAAAGAAAACAGGAAAATGTTGGAATGAGTGAATGTTCGTGTTAAACCCGTCCTCTTTCCAGACTTGTGCTTTCATCTTTATACTTTCTTTCTTTATTTCATTCATAATATAAAACAAACAAATAAAACAAAAAACAAACAGCATTTTAATAAATTACCAAACAATGAAAAGGAGCAGAGAGAAGAAAAAATCTTATAAAGTTCTGCCCCTTTTTACAATACTAACTTAAAATATGAGAAACTTAAATTTCAATATTATTGCTCTTTCAGCTCTTCCATACCTCTAGAATATTTACAATATTACTCACTTAACTCTTCAATACTTCTCAAACACCATCTTACATTATATTTACATATTTAGTTAATACCATTGATTTGATACATTTTTTAAATACAGTCAGTGATTTGGATTCTTTTAATTCCTTATTCTGATTGTTCCATAATTTAACCCCAACCACAGAAATACAGCATTCCTTCTTTTTAGTCTTAAACTTAGGCATCTCAAAAACACATGTTCTTCTAAATTTATAACTACCAACTCTTTTTTGAACAGTTTCAGAATATTAACAGGTAAACTATTGCTATTAGCTTTATACATAAGTAGTAGTATCCTTAAGCTCACTAGATTATGAAATTTCAATGCTTTATGTTTATAAAATAAAGGATGAGATGGATCTCTATAACGGGTGTTACTGATGACCTTCAAAGCTCTTTTCTGTAAAATAAACAGTGGTTGAATGTAGGTTTTATATGTTGACCCCAGACTTCTACACAATAAGCCAAATATGGCTCAATTAATGAATGATATAGTGCCAACAACCCAGAACGCTTTAGTAAATACTTGACTCTGTGTAATACCGCAATAGCTTTGACCATTTTACCTTTTATATATCCTATAAGTGATTTACAACTAAGATCCTCATCAATCATGACTCCCAGAAATTTCATTTCCTTTACTCTTTGAATTTCCACACCATCAATATTTATAGATACTTCATTATTTTGTTTATCATTAAACACTATAAAATTTGTTTTATCAAGATTCAATGTTAGTTTATTTATATCAAACCAATGTTTTACTTTAACCATCTCAATGTTTAGCACTTGAATTACATTTTGTATTTCTGACCCAGAATAAAACAATGTTGTGTCATCTGCAAACAAAACCGAACCAAGCAAAGTAGACACATTTACAAAATCATTAATAAACAATATAAACAGTGTCGGACCAAGGACCGACCCTTGTGGCACCCCACATATAATATCACTCAATTCAGATTTTATACTATTTAACTGTACGAACTGTTTCCTATTGCCTAAATAACTTTTAATCCCATGATGTGCCACTCCTCTTATGCCAAGTCGATGTAATTTTTGAAGTAATCTTCCATGATCAATAACATCAAATGCTTTTTTAAGTAAATGAAAACACTAATAAAAGAATGTTTGTTATCTATTGCTGTTGAAATTTTATCAGTTAATTCCATTGAAGTTGAATGTTTGGTCCTGAACCCATATTGTACATGATTTAGAATAGCATTTTTATCAATAAATTTATCCAGCCTCGATACAAAAACTTTTTCAAGTATTTTTGAAAACTGTGGAAGTAATGACACTGGTCTGTAATTAGTCAAATTATATTTATCACCACTTTTAAACAGTGGACCAACTTTAGCAATTTTCATATCATCAGGAAAAATTCCTGTAGACAGCGATAAATTACAAATATATGCAAATGGGTCAATAACAGATTCCATTATAATCTTAACAGTGTTCATGTCCAAATCCTCAAAATCAGTCTGATCTAGCCGGATCGGGAACATTTCTGTCGTGTTTCAGATTACTACAGATTCTCCTCTGTCAGCAGAACCTGACCCGGTTCTGTCCCACATGGCATCAGGTCATCCTGATCCATCCTCTAACACAGGGTTTCTCAACCCTGGTCCTCAGCGCCCCCCTGCCCTGCATGTTTTCCATGTTGCCCTTTCAAACACCAGTGTTTCCCTGCTGCCACACACCTGACACAAATGAGTGAGTGATTACCAGGCTTCTGCAGCCATGTGCTGAAGCAGAGACATGGAAAACATGCAGGACAGGGGGCGCTGAGGACCAGGGTTGAGAAACCCTGCTCTAACAGCTGATTTGGGTCCTCTTAGTTTTTCACATGATCATGAAGACATTTCTGATGCACCAACAGGAACGTCACCTCCAGAGGGAATGGATCTAATCAGGAGATTTTTGTTTTTATTCTCTAGTTTTCATCTTCTGATTACAAAGAAACCGACTCTGACTAACGATGACCAGCTGTAGGAGCAGCATTGTGTGGGCATGGGCCGGTTCTGGGTTCTCAGGTGGTTTTGAAGTCCCATTATATCAGAATTATTATATTTGTGTGTCACATTGATGCAGGGGTTTAAACTCATCTGCAACATGTTTCAAAATCTCACAAAGAAACTCGGCAGCATCCCTGTTGCTAGCAGGTTCCCTCATCCATCTGGACCAGGCTGGCTGTTTGGGAACGTTTTGGGATATCTAAAATGCCCAACGTTCCCACATTCTCAGACCTATACATGAGGAGTAGTCACTCAGCTTTTTCATCAATAATAAAAGGTATCATAAGTAAGCATCCTGTTAATGTTTCTAAATGAAAACAGCCTATGTTTGTGTTAGTGAGTAATAAATACCTGAAACGTTAGAAGGATTTATGTTTAACATCAGATCAGTTTGATAATTTTTATTTATTTATGTCTCATTTTTATTTATATGTTGTGTTTTTTTAATCTACCATGTCAACTACACACACTTTCACTGAATTCACATGCAGTGTCACAATAAACATAATAAACATTAAAGCTTTCTGATTCTGACATAGTCTGATACTAGTAAAAGTCTTTTATTTTGACATATTATGTGACATTAAAAGTCTTTTATTTTGACATATTACTGACAAAATAAAAGTCTTTTATTTTGACATATTACTGACATATTAAAAGTCTTTTATTTTGACATTTTATATGACATATTAAAAGTCTTTTATTTTGACATATAATCTGACATATTAAAAGTCTTTTATTTTGACATATCATCTGACATATTAGGTCTTTTATTTTGACATATTAAAAGTCTTTTAGTTTGACATATTATCTGACATATTAAGTCTTTTATTTTGACATATTATCTGACATATTAAAAACTTTTTATTTTGACATTTTATCTGACATTAAAAGCCTTTTATTTTGACATATTATCTGACATTAAAAGCCTTTTATTTTGACATATAATCTGACATATTAACAGTTTTTTATTTTGATATATTATCTGACATATTAAAAGTCTTTTATTTTGACATATCATCTGACATATTAACAGTCTTTTATTTTGACATATCATCTGACATATTAAAAGTCTTTTATTTTGACATATCATCTGACATATTAACAGTCTTTTATTTTGACATATCATCTGACATATTAACAGTCTTTTATTTTGACATATTATCTGACATATTAAAAGCCTTTTATTTTGACATATTATCTGACATATTAAGTCTTTTATTTTGACATATCATCTGACATATTAAAAGTCTTTTATTTTGACATATCATCTGACATATTAACAGTCTTTTATTTTGACATATCATCTGACATATTAACAGTCTTTTATATTGACATATTATCTGACATATTAAAAGCCTTTTATTTTGACATATTATCTGACATATTAAGTCTTTTATTTTGACATATCATCTGACATATTAAAAGTCTTTTATTTTGACATATTATCTGACATATTAAAAGCCTTTTATTTTGACATATTATCTGACATAATAAAAGTCTTTTATTTTATAACACAGATGATTTTTAGACGATCAGTGCCATGAAACAGAACTTTAGGACGGGTTCTGGTACTAAATGAAGGAGATCAACTCTGATTGTTGTTTATTTCTCACCCTGTTTATTAAATAAATAAAACTTTGTTTGTTAAATCAGAAAAGATGAGATTTGATTGGATAACTGGAGTTAAATGTGTTTCATTATGAAACTGGACCTGGTTTTGGTTCCGATTTAAAGGTAAACAAACCAAATGTTTTACCTGAACGAACCTGAAGAAGTTCTAATACACCGAACCGAGCCTAGTTGGGTTCTGGTTGCTGTGACTCACAGCTGTTCGGCTCGGACCATGAGCCCATTTGGACCAAACAGAACCTTTAGAACCCGCTACAATCCTGGAAACCTCGGATCTGGATTTAACTTCATGTTGTGGTTCCTAACAGCTGGTTCTGATCTTGTATCCCAGAGCCCATGGTACCGGTACCGGAGACTGACTCACCGCAGGCGAACCCGCACGCGTCTCGGATCCCTTTGTGCTTATGACCGGACGCGTCCTTCTGCAGCTTTCGGAAGATCTCCTCCATGGTGGAGCCGAACCGGAACCGGGTTTAGTCAGACCGAACCGGACCGGCTGCGTTGGGCCTCTGCAGGTTCTGTTACAGCATCTCCGAATCCCCCCGGTGATGAGCAAGACGAAGATGATTCATTCCGGTGACGTCAGGCCCGTTAATCCTGCAGTTCTGGTTCTGGTCACAGAACCAAGGCTGCAGCCTCCGATCGGGACCAGACCTCACTAGAGCCGCTCCTCTGTCCACCAGGATCCGCTTTTTTTCGGCCTGAGGCGGGTTCGGGGATCTGTTCCAGCGGACCAGATCCGGTTCTGTCAAATACCCAAACCGAACTTCCTGCACGTCAGGAACGAGCAGCGTCATCAGCTGTTAGAGGGCGGAACCGGACCCGGACTCACCTGCAAACACGTCTGCAATTAGGTCTGTTATTATTATCATTAGACGTTATTATTATTATCATTAGACGTATTATTATTATTATTATTATTATTATTATTATTATTATTATCATTATTATTATTATTGGAAGAAAACGTAAACAGCAACAGAACAGAAAAACATGTCATCAAACTGACAAAAACACAATAAAAGGAAAATAAAACCTGCATAAAAACAAAATCACAGAAATATTTAAACAAAACTTAAACAAATTTAAAAACTAAAACCATTAACAGCGTCTCATTTTTAGGTTTTATATTTTGTGTTTATAATAAACTCACCTGGTGACTCGGTGTGAGAGAGGAGGCTGCAAAATGCTGCAAACCGCGGCGGACCCCTCTGGAGCAGGACTTCCGGTCTCTGGCAGGTGCGTACCGGAAGCATATCTCAGCTCTTCCCTTTCACAATAAAACACTGGTCTTCTGTATGAAATCAAAGCTGCGGTTTCTGTTTATTTTGATGCAGATTTGAAAACTATTTTATTGTTTACTTTATAAAACGTGTCACATATTATATTATACATTTTTTTATATCCACGTTTAGCTTACAGGAATCACTGAGGTTAGAGTGGCTGAAAACAAAGGAGGCCACATCCTGGTTCAGTTCAGACCCCAGGAGCCCTGCTGCTGAGAAAGTTTTAGGACCAACAGACAGATTCAGTTCTCAGTCTCTAAAAACACTCAGAATAGAAACTCAAATCTTGTCTGACAGGATGTTATTCACTCAGTCACACAAAGCAGAGAGGAGGGTTCAGCTCAACTTATTTAAGGAAACAGATAGAAGACATCTATCTGTCTGTCTGTCTGTCTGTCTGTCTATTTATTATATCAGATTTTATTCCAGATTTATAATAAATAATTAAATTAAATCAAACCATTACAGTTGTTGAGGAACCAGCCTGCTCTTATCATTCAAGGTCAGAAGTTGTTTTTATAAAAACTCCTACAAATAGTTCCATAAACGTGAAACTCCCATAAATAGTCCAATAAATATTCTCATGAGTATTTTGTGGTTGTTCTTTTATGCAAGCAACTAGCTGCAATAAAAATTCAACCTGAACTGCTAATTATTATTATTATTATTATTATTATTATTATTATTATTATTATTATTATTATTATTATTATTATTATTATAATATTAATAATAATAAGTCACTATTAATCATACTCCTTTTCCAACACATAACTATTGTGCATATTTTTGAAATGATTTAAAATAATTACACACATTGCATTTGTTAGGAATGTGTTTTTTAAATGTGGGTGTGTGTGTGTGTGAGTTTTGCATCTCGTGTTCTTCTGCTTTCTTGTTTTCTCTTTTTAGGTGCTTTGCTGCTCTTTACATGTGAGATTACCCATGAGGTCCATCTACTAACCATGAATGAACATGCCATGTTCTAACATTTCATCAGCACCAGGTGGTGCATTAAGATGTATTAGTTGGAATGTGAAAGGGTTAAATTCTCCAGTAAAAAGAAAGAATGTAATCAACAACTTGAAACAATTAAATACCAGAATTGCATTCACACAAGAACCCAGTTGTCAGATCACCTTCAGCTTTGGCTTGGGTGGGTAGGGCAGATTTTTCTCTCATCATTTAATAGCAGGCGGGGTAGCCATTCTCGTTCATAAAAATGTCTCATTCTCTGTAGTTGATGTGATATCAGACCTCAATGGACGATTTATTATTTATTGAAGGCAGAGATAGTAGCACCAAGGTAGCCTTAGTTAATGTGTATGGACCAAACTGGGATAATGAGGACTTTTTAAAGAAGCTATTCTTCTCATTTCCTGATCTGATTAGTAGTCAGCTTATTCTTGGTGGTGATTTTAACTGCAGTTTTAACCCTTCACTGAACCACACTTGATCTAAAACACAACCTACGTCTAATTCAGCAAACGTTATTCCATCATTCATGCAGAAATATGGAGTTTCAGATGTCTGGCGTTATTTTAATCCTGACGTCTTCTCTCCAGTACATGGCACGTTCTCACGGTTAGATTTTTTACTTGATAAAAAGCTTCTTCAGTTAGCTCCTGTAATTATGCCCCTATAGTAATATCTGACCACGTGTGACCACTGTTATTCTGGATATAGCACTTCCGGATGGCCCTGCAATACGGTCTCCATGGGGTTCTGACCCATCATTAGTACATGATGTAGATTTTGTAAAACATATTAATGGATGCATATCTTTACATGTCTTCCAATGTCACACCAGACGGAACAACTGCCACAATATGGCAAGCTTGAAAAACAGTCTCTCTCTCTCTCTCTCTCTCTCTCTCTCTCTCTCTCTCTCTCTCTCTCTCTCTCTCTCTCTCTCTCTCTCTCTCTCTCTCTCTGTGTGTGTGTGTGTTGTGAAATGCCTTGGAGGTTTCTACCACCCTAGAAGGCACTATACAAATGCAGGCCATTTCCCATTTATAGCTACCTCCATCAAATGTTCTGATTGACTCCCATCATGTTACAGTTTTTTTCGATTGCTAAAACTCAAAAAGCAAAATTGAGGCACAATTTTCACAACCTCTACTTCTGTTCCCAATCGCTTGACTCAATTTATCACTACTCAAGATATCCTTATCATATTAGAACTCTGATTTTCCTCCTTTACACTCTGATGTCAATTTCACATTCCCTTGCTGTCAAAACACAGCACACAATTATCAGGTTTACACACACTTCTCACATAAATCCTCAAAGCTTCAATCAACAACACACAAATATTCAAATCTCTAAACTTTCGGGTCTGGCGAGCAATTTGCGATCAGGGACTGCAGCATAAAAGGAGGCTTGACGCTCTGTTGTGTTTGATGAGCAATGGAGAACAGAGACAACAGAGAAGGAGAGGGGTACGTATGGGAGTAGGAGGAGGACAGGGAAGGGGAGGAGGAGGAGAAAGAGGAGGAGGATGGGGAGGAGGAGGAGAAAGAGGAGGAGGATGGGGAGGAGGAGGAGAAAGAGGAGGAGGAGGAGGACAGGGAAGGGGAGGAGGAAGAGGAGAAAGAGGAGGAGGATGGGGAGGAGGAGGACGGGGAGGGGGAGGAGGAGAAAGAGGAGGAGGAGGACGGGGAAGGGGAGGAGGAGAAAGAGGAGGAGGACATCGCCTGTGATGTTGACGAGGCCCTCTGGCAGAGGTGGAAAGTAATGAATTACATGTAATTGCGTTACTGTAATTGAGTAGTTTTTTTGTGTATTTGTACTTTTTAAGTAGTTTTTAAAATCTGTAATTTCACTTTTACTTAACTTTTCTGGTTAATCCAGACAGCTGGCCGATGAGATACAACCCGGGTGACTGCTGGTGGTCAGACGGAGTTTGCATCTGATGGAGTTTAGCAGTTTGTCAAGAAAGTTTGATCTAGAAAAGGATGGTTCATTTGCTACTAAATTACTCCACTGGAAATTCTGGCTTGATCCCCTAAGGATGATAATTTAGAGTAAGCTGGAAGCTTTGCAGGAGCTGCCGTGAGCTTGAAGCTTGTTTGTGAACTTTTGCAGTGAACTGCCTTGAAGAGGAAATGCCAAGACTTTTAATATTAGTTGTTTATACATTTTGGCAAATCAGATTTTGACAAGTGTAAATGGGCGTTTACCAAAAGTCCTCAAACTTCCCCCTTCCTTAGACACTTAGAGATGCATTATTTCCTTAATGTGTTAAATAAATACGTTAAACATTCATTTATTAATATATTAATATGTGAATATACTGATAATAAACCATGATTAAATTCATCACTAATTTGTGGTACTTATGATCTGAAAGAAAGCATTATGAGAATAAACATGTATGCTGATTCGTTCATTGCTGTAAAGCAGTCAAGACATTAAATCACTTAAATAAAATATTCATTGTAGATAAACCAGAATATGGTTGTAAATAACTTGTAAAGTTAGGAAATCATTTATGAGAGAAATCAGAATCGTATCACGATACAGGGGAGACGATACGATATATCACGATATATTGCGATACATTCAGCCAGATGATATTAGTGATTTTTTGACTGAATTCATTGTAGGAAAATTAAATAAACAGTCCAAACTGATACGTAACATGTGCCCTTAGTGCATTTTTTTGCACAGGTATATTTTTGTGGATAATTTTGGCTATACTAATGCAATTTATCAAATTTTTGGGAAGAATGTGTATTTTTGGGGAAATTACCAAAAATAATTTAAAAAAATCCCCTACTCCATTTAATGTAACACTGAAATCATTTTGTAACGTTACCGCCCTTAGTGCATTTTTTTGTGCTCTAACACAGAAACATTAGAAAATTAAAAGGTTATATAAGGGTTAACATGAGGTATCTGAACCATAATTTATTAAGAGGAAAAAAGTTTCGTCTTCATCTGGGCGACCTTGAGGTTGCAGCTGCATGTAAACAGAGGCAGTCAGGAGACTGGATTGTTTTTGTTAACTCCCAGTAGCAAGCGTGTAGAGACGATAAACAAGGCTATTGTTTTGGCCCAACGGAGAACACTGCATTCCAAACTGAAGGCTTCTGCTGGACACTAATGTCTGATGACCTCTGACCTTAAGGCCTGTCCAACGCTACATTATGGATGATGGTCTTTATTTTTTTTCCAACATACATTTATTGAGTTTTGAGCTTTTACAAGAATAAAATGAAGCAAAAAAAACCAAACAACCAAAAACACAATCAAAACAAGACAAATCAAACAACTCGGCTCAAAGAAAAACAGAAAATCCAGACACTAACCCTAACCCAGGTTCACTGTATGAAGTAGCAGTGAAGTGGTTGTAGTAGTTTTTCTGAAAACATTTCACCTATTTTCTCAAATCGTTAAACACAAATCCAGACATCTTAACCACGTTCACTAAACCACGTTTTCTGTCAAAATCAAACTTTCTCCTCAAAATCAGTCATATTGTGTTCAAAACCAGACTGTGTTCACATCATAAACACACAAGTATTCATATCCCTTGGAGGTCCCTTACAAAAAAGTAACATTGGGGACCCTTAGCACAAAAAAATGTCCTTGATAAAAAGGTGTAATTAAAATTATATAATGTTTCATAAGTCAGATTTTTTTTACACAAATTCCATCCTTGGCTTCAGCACTCACAAAACATAATAAAATATGTGTGTTTTTTTTTAGATTCAACCCTTTAATGTCAGGTTTAATAAAAAAAATCTGCATGGTAAAAAAAAAAACCCCAAAAAACACTGCCTGCACAAAAAAAATGCACGAGGGACTTCTAAGGGATATAATCACCAGGAAAAATTCATTAGTGTCGTGGTTTTAGATGCATGAAACTCTCAGGAGACAGGAAGCAGATTAAACACCTTATTAAATAATGAGTGTTGAGATCTTCACAGGGAACGAGAACCAGGATGAGGGATTGCAAGGGGTGAGTATGAGTCGGATTTAATGATCGGGACAGACGTTTGCTTAAGTTACAGTTCTGAAGGTCAGTTGCTCTAGGGAGAGGAGTGGTGCCAGGCTTAGGTCTGCGGAGGTGATGGGTGCAGGTATGCTGCAGAACTGGAGGGTGAGTCTCTCTCTGAAGCAGGTAGAATCCACTGATAGAGATGATACTGAGGTCTAACGGTACAGCTAGAGATGCACAGCAGGAGACGGTGGTGTGTGGACGATGATGATGATGATGATTAAAGCAGCATTCCGCAACTTTGCAGTTATATGCTCTCTGTCGCCCTCTAGAGGCTTGCTGCGTAACATCACTGTCGTAACATTAAATCTCTCTCTGGGGCATAAGAGGCATGTTTACATTCCTAATGTCAGGCAAAACAACGAAAACAAACTTTTCCACCTCCACACATTGAATAAATAGTTTTATCAGGACTTGTAAACAACTTTATGCCCGACCAAACGCAATAACCCTGGTGAAATCATTTATTACTTACCTAGCCATTAGCAGCACGGCTAGGTCAGAGTCCGTAGTTCATGCCTTTATTTCTAAAAGAGCTCTCCAGCGAGGAAAAGACGGCCCAATAATAACTCTGGTCTTTGCTCTTGCTCTATCACGTTCTCCTTTTCTTTTCCTAGATTCCTCTGATAAGGGATTTCTAGCTTTCTTTGGTGGATCTGCCACTGCTACAGTGAGTCTATGTTATACAATTATGGCAAGCCAAAGGGATAAAAAAATGCGTGTTCTAAACTCGCATTATGTCCGCCAAAACGCTCGTTCAAGACGCGAGTTTTGGGGGACATAATGCTCGCTTTTTGAACATGCGCTTTATTATCCCTTTGGCTTGCCATATTCTGCCGTAAAACGACACCCAGTCAGTACTTCCGTCACTACCCGATGCACAAAAACTGTATAGCACAGTAAACAGACGTGGGACCCCCCAACACTATCACAGGTATGAAAATGAACATAATAGATAATAGTAGGATGCAAAAACTTTACAAAAAAGCATAATTTTAAGGTGTAAAAGTTGCGGAATGTTGCTTTAAGTCCAGTGAACAACGAGAGGTTTACCTGAATGGGAGTTGGAAGCAGGAGGAGTGAGAGGTAACAGCCAGCATGAACAGGTAAAACCAGGAAGGCTTTCTTGAAGAATTGAGGATGAATGAACTAGTGGAAATAACATAATAATGTAAATAACTTGAGGAGACTCAACTAGGTAAATACCAGCACTCAAGAGTTACCACATAGGTAACCACTCTGGGTATTTCCCTCTTTTATCCTCTCTATAGTGATTGTTGATTAATTCCATTGAGTGGAGAATTCCTCTGGCAGTTCCTTTCACCTCATTGGAGAGCGTGCGCATCACCACAGCGCCCTCCAGCGTGAACCTGGAAAAACAACAGTGAGGAAAACTAAACAGAGAGCAGCAGAGCAGCGCCAGACACCTAGAGACCACATGAAATAACTGTAGACAGCATTTAATTACCATGAAATATTTACTGTAACCGTATTTAACAAAAATCACCCTGATGAGAGTGACATGAAGTGCTGAATGTAGAAAACAAAACTAAAACAACCCAAAATGATCCATCATGTCTTTGTCCAGAGGACTTCATCTGCATCAAAGACAATATGGTCTCTTGCTAGACATCATGGGAAAAACATCCTGTACTCTTGTTTCATGCTAGGTCTGCTGTTGGAAGACAGTTAATACTGTAGGCTACTGTAAGGGTGATGGTGGTGAAGGGGCTAGGAGTTAGACTACTAATCAGTGGGTTGCTGGTTCAATCCCATGTAGTATCTTGTGATCAGGTGCAAAAAATACCGTTCTTCATTTTCTTGTTGATTTTTATGCAGCAGTCAACTCAAACTCCACATTGTCAAATCAGTTAGCACAGAAGTCCTTCAAGCAATTTTCTCTCAAAGTTAAAGTCCCATTAGTCATCATCACACGCTGGTGAAAAAATTACTGAGGAAGATGTTATTTCCTTCATTCTGGTGCATTTCAGCAAGTTGTTAAATTATAATGATCTAGTTTTTAAATGAGCTAAATAAACAAACTAAATGATCACTGAGATAACATCAGTAAACAGCAGGAAGAGAAAAATCTGGCCTATAGTTTATTTTAACCCAAGGATCTCTCATCATCTGAATTTCAGAAATGTGTTGGAGCATGAACCGAGTTCTGTTTAAAACACAAAACACATAAAAAAAATAATTAACTTCCAATTAAAATACTGGATGCTTATTTTATATTTGATAATAATAATAGTTCAATTTCACATAATTTATCGTCACTTTGACCCAAAAGAAAATAATAAAGTTAGCAGAACCTCTACAGGCTGACAGAAGCTCCTGGTTGCTACTAGAAGGGTCTGATGATCTGATCGTCATGATCAGTTCCTGACAGCCGCTGTTTGTCACAGCTGGTGTCAATGCCCCCCCGCCCGCAGATAAACAGAGACAGAAGTGATGCCACCAACATCGGCGAAAGCTCTGACCAAGGCTATAGTGAGAAGGTAAAAACATGCTGTATTTACTCTGTGTATTAGTGAAGAACCAAAAAAATGGAAACTCTTGGACTGCCGCTGACTTTTAATTTCTCCCAGCTGAAACAGGACCAAAGCATGTATGAGAAAAGTGATCAGCCCAACCCAGTGTTAATCGGGCCACTGGTTTTATGGGCTGGTCAAAACAAAATGTAAATTTAAGAAAAGTGTCGGCCCACATAGCACATCGGCCCACCGGGGAAATGCCCGATGCTATGACCAATGGCCAGTCCAGCAGAGGCAGCAGCTGGTTGATAGTTTTAATGGATCGACCAGACTGAAAAAGAAGAGACGCTGCTCAGCGTAACGCTTGCTGAGAAAAAAAGTTTCCCAAGTAAACCAGTAACTAAGTATACATTCATCTTCATCATGAAATTCAAGTGGATTAATAATAATAATATTAATACATTTTATTTAAAAGCGCCTTTCGAGTCACCCAAGGACACTGTACAAGATAAAAATAGAGCAAGATAAAAATGTTAAAAAATATATAAAAACACTAAGACATAATAATTAAACTAGGTGGTAAAAGCTTGTCTGAACAGGTGTGTTTTGAGTTTTGATTTAAAAAGCGGGAGAGAGTGAGTGGTGCAAAGGTCAGGGGGAAGAGAATTCCAGAGGTGGGGAGCAGAGCGGCTGAATGCTCTACTCCCCATGGTGACGAGGCGAGCGGGGGGAGCTGAGAGTTGAGGAGCAGAAGAGGAACGAAGTGAACGAACAGGAGTGGAGATGTGAATGAGATCAGATATGTAGGATGGAGCCAGGTTATGAAGAGCTTTGAAAGTGATGAGCAGAATTTTGAAACTGATTCTCTGTTTAATGGGCAGCCAGTGAAGTTGTTGCAGGATGGGGGTGATGTGATGAGATGATGGAGTCCTAGTGATGACACGTGCTGCAGCATTCTGGAGAAGCTGCAGTTTATGGAGGGATTTGTTGGGGAGACCAAAGAGAAGTGAGTTGCAATAATCAATCCTGGATGTGACGAGGCTGTGGACAAGGATGGCAGTGGTGTGAGGAGTGAGAGATGGACGGAGACGGGAGATGTTACGCAGATGAAAATAAGCAGACCGTGTAATGTTGTTGATGTGAGAATGGAAAGAAAGTGTGCTGTCGAGGATGACACCCAGGCTCTTAACATGAGGAGAGGGAGTTACTGCTGAGCTGTCAATAGAGATGGAGAAACTGAGGTTGCGTTTAATTTTCTTGGAGGAACATCAACATTTTGCTAAATGCACCTCAAAGTCCAGCCAATGCTAAAGTTAAACTTCCTCATTAGTTGGTTTAAAATCAATCCTAAATCGAACGTTAAACTGAGGTTTAAAGTTCAGGCTTAAATTTAAACTTTGTTAGTATAAAAATTAAACTGATCTTAAAAGAGATGTTTAAATTAAATCAGAATTAAGCTTAAACTAGGATTAAAGTTTGGTGCAACAGAGTTTAAACTTAACGTTACAACCGGTTGATGTTAAACGAAGGACTGAGGTGCAACATCAGGAGGCGTGTGTCAGCCGATATTAAAACAAACTTTATTTAACAAAATAGGTCAAAATCAGACAACCTCTAGACCACTCAGGTCTAATGGAGCTAAAGGTGTCCGCTATGAGGAAAACAATAAAGACATGTAGGTAGAGCACAGATCTATGTCCCTGGTCGGGCTGAAAGGCGCAGGCTTTTGTAGACCGCCACAGCCGAGCTGTAACCAGAGCTGACCTCCGTCAGCTGCACCAACTGCTGCAGGAATGGAGGAGGGAAGAGACTCCTTCTGGTGTGCCTCTGTCCACGGTGCTGAAGGAGGAAGCTGCAGAAGGAGCTGTCTGTGGTGCTGCAGATGGATTAGTGCCAAACTCAAGCCCACTCCTGGGTTGGACAGGCGGCAGCCGTAACACTTAAACCATGATTTCATCTGAGTTTAGAGTTAAACCTTGTTGGTGCAACCGAGCCTTAAAGCTGCAATGGCAAATTTGGAAAACAAATAGGCTTAAAAAATGTTTCATGCCTCTTAACAGCATTCAAACATCGTATAGCATTAAATATATTGTGAAGATAAAAAAAGCAAAAAAACTTAATAAAAGTGGTTTTCTTGCATTTGTTTAAAAACCTCCACCAGTAACACGTTTCAGACCAAAACCAACAATTGACCTTTCGCCGAGCCCCGCCCCCCTTAGTTACTGTTGCCAAGTCCGACAATAAGTGGATCAAATACTGCAGCTCCGCATAATATAAAGGGTCTTGGATAGTCTGGGAGGCGGACCTCCGCCCAGCCGCGGGCGGGGGGAGCACTCATGCTTGGCTGTTGCTGGTTGAGCTCGATGAGGAGGTTCTGAAGGGGAAACGAAGGAGACACGACTACTATCGAGGCTAATGCTTAGTAGTAAATTAGGCTTAGCTTCATCATTTTGTTTGGAGTTGTCGGATAGTAACGGTTGCTATGATGTGTGATTGGACAATAGCCGTTCTGGGGGCGGGGCCGGCAAAAGGCTAATTGGACCATCCGGTTGTCTGTCTCACTGAACTGCCACACTTCCCTGTGTCCTCCACTCATTCCACACTCATGTATTTAGCAACAGAACACCACTGGTGTGAGAGGTTCTCCACTCAATAACATCAGAGAAGGAGAAACAGCCGGCTGCTACCACTTCAACTTTAGGACAAACTACCAGAGTCCCACAAAGAAAAACACCATTTGAAGTCACGGACAACAAAAGACGTTTGGACCTAGAAAATGGAGACTGGTGTTTAGCGCTATCTGGTTTCGCCTGGCATCGCAGGTTTCTGGTTACGGTAGAAGCGTCTCAGGGAAGATACCCGATGGGAGGGGTGAGTGTTTGCATTCAAAACCTAGCTTGTTTGCAGATTTGTTATAACAGCTTTAGGTGTTTTTCTCCCCAGAAGAAGCTACACTGGCGTTCTGCTGAGCTGTGGTGGCCTCATGGAGGGGGCCATCGGCTGGCACACTGCTGCCAACCACTGAACATTCTCCCTCTCCTGATATTACATCTTACTTTCTTTAACATAGAATGTGCTACTACTAGTTCACCTGGTGTGTGTGTGTGTGTGTGTGTGTTCTTGTACTTACTACATACTGAGGACCAAAACAGGTTTTTTTCCAACAGAGTGAGGACATTTTTGTGGTCCTGACTTCTTTTAAAAGCTTACCAGTTGGGTTTAGAGGTATGGTGTGAATTAAGTTTTTGTTGAGGTTAGGGTTACGGCTGCTGCACACTGAAAGCATCAGCGGCGCGGAACGGCAGTGGAACGGTTTACTCGCGACAATCACGGCAGTCCAGTGCACACCGGGAGAGTCAGCAGCGAAGCGAATTCACTGCAGCGCTCCTCACTCGACTCGCGAGATCACAAGATCCCTCGAGACTTCAAAGATCACGGTTTGTTTATGCCGTCCGCCATTAAACCAAAAAGAAGGAAATGATGTGTGATATCGCTGTTTGATGTCATATATAATGATGTTTCTCACCACTGCCAGGATTAAAGCCATGAAAAACACACCGCTGCACTTTTCGAATGATGCGGCAAGTAAATAAGCCGTGAGGTCACACGAATAGACGTAATCCACATAGATATGAAATCGCATCGCTGTTACAGACTTTTATTTTGAAATTTACCGGGCATTTTACACTGAAACCGAGTGTGATTTCCTGTCTAGCCCTATGTTAACTGCGGAAATTGACGCATCCCAGAAGCGGAACGCGGCAAAAATACAATTCGATCCTATCTTTAGCGGCGTGGCGCGGCGTGCCGCTTCTGGGATGCGTCTGGAAATTGCCGCGTTGCGGCTGGTTTGTGACACCCCCATAGACTATAATGGATTCTATTTGAAGCGGCGACGTTCCGCTGCCTTTCCGCGCCGCTGATGCTTTCAGTGTGAAGTAGCCTTTAGGAATACAGCAACAGTGGTTAGGGTTAGGATTAGGGTACAGTCACTAAAATGAAAAAAAAAAATGAATGGAAGTCAATGGATGGTCCTCACTATGATAGAAAGACAGACGTGTGTGTGTGTGTGTGTGCGTGTGTTTCTGCTCTGTCATCTCAAACCCCAGTGAGTCGTGACAGACGGCTGCTCATACTGATCCAGGTTCTGTTGGAGGTTTCTTCCTGTTAAAGGAGAGTTTTCCTCTCCACTGTCGCTACATGCTTGTTTAGTTTGAGGATTGTTGAAAAGTCTCTGACACAACAAGTCAGTGACTCGATGCAACCTGCTGGTTTCCTTAAACGTTTAATAACGCACTGATGGGTAGGTTCAGTTGGAATGTTTACTTTGTAAAGCACCTTGAGACGACTGGTTGTGTTTTTGTGCTTTATAAATAAACAGAATTGAATTGAACTGAAGTTAGATCTGACTAGCTATCAGTCAACAATAAGAGTTAAAAAGATGATTGAAACTAAAAAGAAAAGGTTAATCCATCTTGGCCATGACTGGTACGCCCTTCTGAAGATCCAACTGACCCAGTCCAGCTTGGGGGTTGGTAACTGACAGCTGGGAGTGTAAACTTGACCTCTGATGGTTCCCAGTTGTAATAATAATCAACTTCTGTGGTAACAAGTTGTTATCGTCTGATTACTGCAGAAGATTATTCCATTTAATCACCCAGTTTGTGTCCATGTCTGCCTGGGGATCTCAACTCGTTTTGACAAGAGTTTTAATGTAATAATAACAATTTAATTATCATGGTAATAATATTTCATTTATTAGTCAAACATGAGCTCAGTGTTTGGTGCTGGTCTACCAACCGGCAGGTTGAATGGTTAAAATCACACTTTAGATGGGAGCATAAATAAGACTGATGATCACGTGTTTCAATTTTAAATCATAAAAACCAAATAATGAATTAAAATAACTAAACAAGGTGCAGTAGCGGACTATGGCCGCTTGATGGCGGTGCTGTCTAAAGCCAGACTGCATCAGTCAAATCCACGCACACATTTCATATAATAATTGGGCAGATGAATAAGTGATGAAGTGATAAATCTGAGTTTGTTTCAGCTCCAGCAGCAGAGAGAAGGGCTGCAGCTGCTGCTGAAGGCGGCTCAGCTGGATGAAAATAGGAAACCCTCTGGTTTCCTTTAGTTACACGAACACAGCATTTAAAAACAAAAACTTTATTCATGATTAAATTTACAAACCATGTAGAAGTGGAACTAAAATGATCTGACACCATCTCAGTTTTCGTTTCGCCTAAAACAAAGTAAAACGAGTCCTGAGTCCAAACCCACACAACCAGAAGAGCCAACACCACGGACCCACGTGCGTAATTACGCACGCTGATCCATAACCGGTCCGTGACCTGGGGCTCTTCATTAATCTGCTGCCGCGCGGTCTGACATGCATTTCTGACGTCACATGTGAACTTCTGTGAAATGTGCGCGCGCACGGCATCATTCAGGGTTCTGTTCTACTGCAGCTGAGCTTACATAACAAGGTCAAATATGCGCCATCGGACCAGAAACTAAAGCTGGCTCGGGTGATTTGTGGTGCGCTCTGCGCGCGCCGCGTGCGTAAAGGCGAAGCGGTTCTGAGCCTGGACAGAAAAGTTCGGATGTGATGGATTCATGAAGAAGAAGAAAACAGTTTCATCCCGAATGTGGAACGAAGTTAGTCATTCATCACACCTACGCGAACACATCTGTGCGCGTCCGTATCACCAGCGGACGGGTCTCCAGGTCCATGGATGAAAGTTCCGACCCGGTGCCAGGATGGTTGTTTTGGGAGCGACTAACGGAACCTTTGGTGGAGACTCAATGAGATCGTTTATGATCGAGGATAAGACCGGCGGCGGGGATCCCGGGGTCTCCACCAGCAGGATGATCTCGGAGGCGCTGAGGATTGCGCAGAGCGCCGCAGAGGCTGCGGCAGCAGCAGCCACGTCTCCGTCCACCTCCAGTCAGCCGCAGGTCATGGAGACGAACGGGACTCGCTGCGGGGAGCAGATCTTGAGCTACGGCCGCGTAGAGAAGGTCCTGATCGGGGGAGTCCTGACCATGCTCACCCTGTCCACCATATGCGGGAACCTGCTGGTGGTCATCTCGGTGTGCTTCGTGAAGAAACTGCGCCAGCCATCCAACTACCTGATCGTTTCTCTGGCCATGGCGGACCTGTCGGTGGCGCTGGCCGTGATGCCTTTCGTCAGCATCACGGACCTGATCGGGGGTCAGTGGATCTTTGGACAGTTTTTCTGTAATGTTTTCATCGCCATGGACGTGATGTGCTGCACCGCGTCCATCATGACTCTGTGCGTAATCAGCATCGACAGGTAAGAGCAACTTCTGCTGTTTCAGCCCAAACTCAACCTCATTAACCCTTTATAGGGCAAGCGTCTATATTTAGACACTTCCACTCACATCATAAATGATGTTGGTGTGCCTTTTTACAGACTCTTAGAATTACGAGATTTCACCCAACCAATCATCAGAGATGAAGCTAGTCATAGTTCACGCCATGGCGCCGTTCGACCAAGCAGGGCGGGGCTACGACGCACCAAATATTGGTGTTTCTGAAAAACCAGAAAACTGCCTTCCTGGAGCTCATCTCCTCTTGTGTTTACGGTTGGATCTCTAAAACCAACAATGCTAGGTTTATGAAACTCTCACATCACAAGGTTGACTAGTGGTGCTAAATGAGGATATATGTGTTGTAAATGTTAAACTCAATGAAGTTGGTGAAATCAGAGCATGAAAATCAAAGCTGCCATATTTGATCATACGCCCTGAACAAGTAAAAGAAATTATGTTTATTTTTAGGTAAAATCTGTTGTTTTTTAGACTTAATCTTCATGATCACGGTTACAGTAATAATAATAATTATAATATTGAATATATTTTTCAGTTTAAAACTAAGATTTCTATAAAAAACAGAGGGGGACAGTTATTGTGCCAGCGATTCTCACCATCAGTGATGATGATGAAGAGGAGGAAGATGACACTGAGGCAGATCCTCAAATAAATAATATTCTAAAATATTCTAATAATCTATATTTGATCAGAAATGGCATTTAATGCTTTATAATTTCCAAAAATATTCTACAGTAATCTGTTTTTATAAAATTATACTGTATTGTTTAATAATTGTGATATATTCAGTATTATTCTACACTGATATAATGTTCTAAAATTAGCTAGATTATTCTAAAGTGTCTTATAATTATCTATATTATTAAAAAATAATGTTTATTTAACTTGTTAATGATTTTTATTTTGGGATTTCTTTTACCAGAACAGGGCCAGCGTCCATATTTGAGCACTTCGTTTTCTCTGATTTTCTCCATGAAAATAAATATTTTTGAAAATTGTAAAAACAGAAAAATACTTTTGTTATAAACCATAATAACACCCTGGGGTTGAAATTTAAAATTTTAAACTACTTCAATGATTGCCCTATAAAGGGTTAATCACAAAAATCACAGGATCTGGTGCAAACCTTCTAGTCCAGATCAGGTGTGTTTCACACCCTTTAACAGACTGGATCAGGTTCGGATCAGCCACCCAGACCCTGTAGATCCAGCTTTAAACGGGACGGGGGAATGTTCAGCCTCCACCGATCTGTGATCTGGTCCCTTATCTCAGTAACGCAGGTTCAAGGTGACTTTTGAAGTTCCAGGACCTGATGCTCATAAGTACCAACATATTTTATCATAATGAAACTACATTTCTAAACCTGAAGCACTTTTCAGATCTTGAGCTCACCTGACAGGTGTGGACTGGACTCAGACCAGCCCTAGCTGCTCTTGGGTTTGAGGCTGGATCAGTCAAACAGAACATGAAACATTCAGATTTAGGTCAAATTTAACGTCAGCTCCTTTTTAAAATAAAGCTTTAAAATCAGGATCATCTTTTAAATGATTATTATCAAATTCAGAGAGTTTAGAATTTGACTCTTGAATCTTTGCTCAAGGGCACTTTGTCAGATGGAGGGTGGTCTTGTTTAACCTGGACCTGGTCTCTCTGCAGGTATCTGGGCATCACGAAGCCTCTCACATATCCTGTTCGCCAAAATGGCTGCTGCATGGCTAAGATGATTCTGTCGGTGTGGCTGCTCTCCGCGTCCATCACCCTACCCCCATTGTTCGGCTGGGCGCAGAACGTCAACGACGGCCGCGTTTGCCTCATCAGCCAAGACTTCGGCTACACGGTCTACTCCACGGCCGTGGCCTTCTACATCCCCATGTCGGTGATGCTGATCATGTACTACAGGATCTACAGAGCAGCCAAGCTCAGCGCTGCCAAGCACACCATCACCGGCTTCCCCAGGGAGGGGGAGTACCGCACAGGGGTGGGCCACCAAGGGGGAAGAGGGGTGCACGAGGCCCAGCATCCATCAGAGTCAGGAGAAACAGGAAGTGTAGAAGGAACTGAGGTGGAGCAGTATGGGGAGGAGGCTGAAGAGGAGGAAGAGGAAAGCTTAGACTGTGTGGCAGTGGCGTTGAAGCTTCAGCGGGAGGTGGAGGAGGAGTGCAGTAGCCGTGTGTCCCGCCTACTCAAGAGTGGTGAGCACCACCAGCGCCGGAAGAGGAAGAACCAGTCCATCTTTAAACGGGAGCAGAAAGCCGCGGCCACCTTGGGCATCGTGGTGGGAGCCTTCACCTTCTGCTGGCTGCCGTTCTTCATCGTGTCCACGGCCAGGCCCTTCGTCTGTGGCGTGGTATGCAGCTGTGTGCCGCTCTGGCTCGAAAGGACTCTGCTGTGGCTCGGCTATGCCAATTCCCTCATTAATCCCTTCATTTACGCCTTCTTCAACCGGGACCTAAGGACCACCTACAGTAACCTCCTGAGGTGTCGCTACAGGAACATCAACCGGAAGCTGTCGGCAGCTGGCATGCATGAGGCCCTGAAGCTGGTGGAGAAGCCAGATGCTGATGCATGAAGCTGCAGCTGAGCCAATCAGAGATGCTGGGAAATTTACCCAGAAGGCTTTGGGGTATAGTACGAGTATGCCACGCTGACAGACTGATTATTTCCCTAAATGTGTGGAGATGGTTGTGGGAGGAGAGACGAGATGCTGATGGAGGAACACGCCCGTGCTCAGGAGGATTAGTGAAGTTCATCTAACTCAGAGGTGATTGAAGGTCTGGACAGCAGCTGGAGAACATCCAGAATCCCTCTGTGATGTCCGTCAGGGTGAAGATGGTCTGGTGGACTGGTTTAACAGTTTGAACAAAGAGCTTCACGCTGGGTTTTTACTCCACTATGGAAGGAACATCTCCAGTTTTCAGTCTGAGCCAAGAAGAAAACGCACGGAGGAGATCCTGGACCTGAGCTGGTCTACTGGACTAGATTTACCCACCTCTGGTTTGTTCTTCTCGCCCTGATGCTTCTATACACGAACCTCTTCAGTGGAGAAGCCCACGGACCAGAAACGGTTCATATATGTAAAAATGACTGTCGTGTTTTTGATTCTGGTTTATGTTTGATGTCACCGTGTTCAGAGCTCAGAGACGAGCTCGTCACCACGTCACGGCCTCGTCGTATTTATGAATAAATCTTATAAAAAGCACCAAATCCACAAATAAATCAGGACATTTAGAATGAAGAGGAGGCCAACAAGCTGCAGATGAAGAGACAAATATCATGTTTGTGCCTTTTTCCTGAGGTACTGACAGCAGCTCTAGTTTTAGATGTGACACAACGTGGACCATCCCTTTAGTTTTGCTTTGCTCAAAACTGCAGGTGATGAAATGAGCTGCATCAAGCAGGAGATGGTAGGTTAAAGATCTTAGAGTCTGCTTCTCAGTTTCTGCATTAAAACTGGACTTCAGCTGATTTATTGTTTTTTTTGCTGAAAAACTGCTAATTTTGTGATAAATATTTGCATTAAATGTGTCAGAAAAATGATTTCTGCATATTATATTATGCATCCGGCCGCCTCTTCAGAAAACTTCAGAGATGAAAATGAGTCAGAAAATCTCTGAGAAGCTGGTTTTCACACATCCTTCCCATTTTGGAAGAATGTTTTTTGTTATGTTTAACAAAACAACCTTCTTAATTAAATACTCCAAAAATGTTCTCATTTCCAAATGGTCCTTTACGGAAGCCTATTTCTGTCAATGTGAGGAAAAACATAAAGAAGCAGTATCTTATAATAACGGGAACAGTTATTGTTAAAATTAGGGGTGGGGATTTAACGCGTTAATTATGATTAATTAATTAGAAAAAAATAACACGTTAAAAAAATTAACGCATTTAACCCTTTAAGCCCGAGGGTCGCCCAATTAGGGGATGTTGAATTTTAGCAGCAAAATTCATGCCCTAAACATCAATCTAGTCAAGCTGCACCTCTAAAGAAAGCTCAGAACCTTGGCTACAAGACCATGTTATTATGTGCTCCAAACACAACTAGAACTACAATCAAATGAGTGATCAGAAATCCCTCTTCATGTGTTTTTGCCTTCATTTCTGTCTCTAATGATGCTAAATCAAATCAAATTGCACACACATTCTATCAACCCATTATTATTATTATTATTATTATTATTATTATTATTATTATTATTATTATTATTATCATTATTATTATTATTATTATTATTATTATTATTATTAGTAGTAGTAGTAGTAGTAGTACTTTTAGGTCTGTCCCATTATTGCCAGTGATATACAAATATATATTTTTTCTCCTGTTTTAAATTGAAATACAATTTAAAAGCATTTTTTAAGAAATTAAAAGATTAGAAATTACAATAATAATGTCAGTGACTATTGTTTGATTCTCTGTCTCATTATTTTTAATTTTAAAAAATTGCTTTCAAGGCAAATTTTCTTGAACGATTAAAATGCGATTAATCAAGATTAATTTATTACAAAGCCTCTAATTAATTAGATTAATTTTTAATCGAGTCCCACCCCTAGTTAAAATGTAACATCAATATTTTGTTTTAACGAGCAACCTTCTGTAATCACATGTTGCAACAAGAAAGTTTGCAACAGTAAAACTTTTAAGAATTGCAGCAGCGCTACAACAATAAGGGGGAAACCACAGAACAACGTGTTCATAACCCAACAACTCTCTCTCCCCACACACCCTGTTGCCAATGCAACAGACTGACAGGTTTTCACGATCAGAGAGTTTGCGTTTAAGTGTAACAGGCACAAAAAACCCAAAACACAAAGAGAACATCTCTAATTTAATATCGGGACATATTTTCTTATGTATGTTATTTAATTAAAGTCAAGAGTTTTCAAAGTTTTAAAGACCAAGTTCACTCGTTTTCTCAATACATCTGCAGTGGTCTCTAGTATAAATGAATGCCTTGTGAGTCATCTGTGGGAAAAAAAGCTCTGGCGCTCCTGTTTCAGGAAATAAAAGTTAGCCGGAGGAGAGGGGAACAAAAAATGGCAGGATCTGGAGCCTTATTTCCTGATATGTGGACATCTCTCCTCTGATTGGCTAACAGCAACACGACTCTACCACTGACTCTGTTTGCTCTGCAACATTGATGTTTTATCTCCACAAATAACACAAGCCTGGAGGAGTTCTGCTGTGTGGTGGAGTTGCTAATGCTAACGGTTAGCTTCTACTAGCCGAGATGTTCTCTGCTGTTCCTGGACGCTAAACCAACAACAGCCTTCCCCGTCGTGAGTCAAGATGGGAGCTTGGTTTATGCTTGATGCATGTACATTCCACGCGAAAATGAGATGCGTGGAATCAGGCCATGACGACTTTTGCAGTGTTTATACTTCCTGCGGCTTGTCCCCACTGTGAGCCAATATTTTCCCAGACTATAGGAGGCGGCATAGGGCTCTATGGCATGCATACAACACACAACAGCCAGTCCGCCATGTTTTTCTGCACGGGACTGTGTAGTTAGAATATTTCCTAGGTGCGCAGTGTGGAAACTTTGGGCTGTGTGGAGGGGCGTGGTTGCTGAAATGATGTAATTTGGCCACGTGGAGCCATGCGGACCTCGCGGATGCGTCAAGCATAAACCAAGCTTTAGTGACAGTGTGACGTAGATCTATCGGGATTTTCTAATCCTAGAGTTTCACCGTCTATTTTCTATCAGAAGCTAATGCAGGAGATAGGTGGAGGAGACTATTTTCATGTTCAGCCTGCATGAAAATCTCAGCGTGACCGATCATATTTAAAAAACAACAAGTAAAACTATGGTTTGTCAGTGATGCACAAAAACATTCCACTGACAAATTACAGCCTTTTAAAAAGCATAAAGGGGCTCCTCGGTCTCCTCTTCCCTCCGCTACTTGTAGACAAAAATAAAAAAATCTGCAAGATGTCATCATTTTACTGTTACGAGATATCTCATTATAACGAGATATTAAACTTGTTTTTGCTAGAAACGTTTCACGTATCTCGTAAGAACCTTCTCGTTGTAACGAGACGCTGCTCCTTTACTTTTTTCCTCATATTGATAGAAATCTGCTTCCGTAGTTTTTAAAGGTTAAAGTTTATTTTTGTTTATTTTATGAGGATCTAGAATTCATCCAAAAATATATTTAAATTTTAATCTGAGTCACTATTTGAAACTGTAAATGGAAGCAAAATGAATTTAGAAGAAGAGCTTTTGATGATTTAACTGGAATAAAAAAGGTATAAAATTTAGTTTTTCAAATATTTTGGATGATTGTAACTTGTGCACATTTTGCTGTTCTTTTCTTAAATGTTCAATCTAAACTTAAACGTTGTTGGAGCATTGTGAGACAATCAGTTTGATTTTTATGGTGCTGAAACTTGTGCACGTGTAAACGTGACATGCAAAAGGAAGTAATAACTATCAAGTGAAAATATCGCGAGAGGTCATTTGCACACCGTGAGAGAGCAAACTGTGCGCATTGACCAACGAGCACACGGCAGTGACGAGCATGCGCGCGGCAACCTCTCAGCGCGCTCGGTTGCTGAGTCTTCGCACGTTTGCCTGGTAGACTTTTGGCACTCTGGAGGCGGGGCCTGTGGATGATCTGCTCTGTCCTCTGATTGGTAAGTTCTGTCCTCTCTATACCCCCTCCCTCAAGAACCCACCGGCTTCCTCTTGGACCCCAATGGCGGTTCGTAACTTTGTCTGTAAAAGACAAGTGTACATGTTTATTTCTTAATGTTCATACAGTGGGGCAAAAATATTTAGTCAGCCTCTAATTGTGCAAGTTCTCCCACTTAATAAGATGAGAGGCCGTCTGCTGCTGAACGTTTGTCCTCATTAACGGAACGTTTTCCTGCCTGAGATGGAGCGTTACGAAACGGAAAATGTTCTCTCTGCTGAAGAAGTGGAACACTGTTTCTGTTGTCTTTACTCTTCTTTTAATCATTAATTAAAGCTGCGAGACTTAAAAACACAAAAGCCACCAAGCTGCTGGGGTTTAATCACTAAATGGGTCAGAATCAAAGGATCCAAACGAAGTTCTGCTGCAGGAAATCTTCACATCTTAACTGAACAGTCGCAGAGGTTTTTCCTTCCCTGCTCTTGTAACAAAGTTGCTCTTTAAAAATCTTGTTGTGTGGTTAATTATGGTCGCTGAAATCCTTTATGTCGCTGCACAGTCATGCTTCAGAAGCAGCTCTGGGCTCAGTGCCATGATGGCTCGTGTCCACTTCCTGTCACAGAAGATATGGAGACTGGTCACTGGTGGAAACGCACACAGGCTCACGTTTCTAAAAACAGAATACAGAATCTCAGCTCTCTCATTCACCACAGGAACCCACTGAGGAAGATCTATTTTAGACCCAAAAGATTCTGAATGTTGTCTCTGAGAAACAGGAAGACATCAACACGATAAAACAAGTCAGAAACACTGGAAACAAAAATGTGAATGAATCAGTGTCTCTGATTAAAATATTCACTCTGATCAGGAGAAACCAGCACAGAGCTCTCAGTCTTTTACTCATTTTAAGACATCTATCCATGCAGCACCGAAAACTGATTAAAGTTCAAAGTTTTCCCAGTCGGTAAGGTTAAAGGTCACATCAACAGAAACTAGGGATGCACCGACTGAACGGTAACTGCTCGTAATCGTCCGATATTCGTGAAAAAACACGTGATCGGCAACTCCTTTCAGAGCCGATCATACCAGCCGATCACCTGTCACTCATATTTTGTGGCCGACAGAGAACCTGTGTGTAGCTGCAGCTTCACGCCTCCCTCGCCCGCATGCGCGCAGCGGCAAATATGTAAAACTAACTTTTACTCCGTCTGTGAAAGAGATGTAAACGAGCGGGGTAAGCTCTTTAAAACACGTCAACACAGCGAATTTAATAGGACTTTGAAAGAGCAAACTCTGGGGGAGTGAGGTGAGTTTTCATGTCTCCCTGTAGAAATGAAAAGACACTCGGAGTCGGAGCAGCAGCAGTCAGACACAGCTGCACTAACCACTCGCCTGTATGAGCGTGACCGTCCGAAAAATGGGCAACTAATCTGAAAAGTAATTAAAGTCATCATGTTAGACGAGCAACCTTTCTCTGTGGTGGACGACGCCGAGTTCCGCTCGCTAGCATCCGCTCGCTAGCATCCGCTCGCTAGCATCCGCTCGCTAGCATCCGCTCGCTAGCATCCGCTACGGGAAATAAATAAATAAAGCTATTAACGTAATGACTCTGACTCTCTCAGGTCACTCGTTTAGGGGTCTTTTATTTAGGCTACTGTCGGCCGTAACCCACGGCTTACAACTTCTCAATTTATCCACAGAACAGTTCAGAACTGGGCGGCTTTTCTTAGCATAACATAACAGCCGCTGACCTGGAACCGGAAACAGCAACCTTTTCTAGCTGCTGAACTGCCCTTCAAAATAAAACTAAAACATAACATTACTCTTATATCATTATGGCAGTTATGATGATGATGACGATGATAATAATACAATAAAAAAAATAATAAATCTCACAACTCACAAATTCGAGTTTTTTTTTTTTTTTGCTTTCTTGCACTATTTAAGCTACACTTACTCTATGTAAGCTGAGTCCAAGTTGTGTCTAAGGGAGTCTGTAGGGTGTTAAATATTGCACATGACCTCAGCCTGCAATAAAACAGTGGTCAATGATAATTTCTCATCTCCTACTTTTTATACTAATAATACAATGTCAATGTTGCGTACATGAGAAAACAATGTTGAAGAATTTATGGATTTGATGCTGTGATCGGTAATATTGGGATCGGAAGATACTGCTTTTGGTGATTGGCCCTCAAAATCCTGATCGGTGCATCTCTAATAGAAAATGGTTTGCATGGGCTTTTCACAGGATGTGTAAGTGGGGCACAACATAATAGACGCAATTTCCCCCCAACATCAGTGGCGCGTCCCCTCCTAACAGGAGCGTTTCAGGTGTGCAGCAGCAGCAAATGCCCAGCTGCTCCCACGAGATCACAAAATCACCCAAAAATTACAAGATTTTACTGTAATAATAATGGATTGGATTTATAAAGCGCTTTTCAAGGCACTCAAAGCACTTTCCATTATTCACGCACTCTCACATTCACACACTGCTGATGATGGTGAGCTACTATGTAGCCACAGCCGCCCTGGGGCGGTCTGACAGAGGCGAGGCTGCCATTTTGCGCCATCGGCCCCTCTGACCACCACCAACACAGGCAAGTCGGGTTAAGTGTCTTGCCCAACGACACAACGACAGCAACAGACTGAGCGGGACGCGACCCTGCGACCTTGCGATTGCGGGGCGTCCACTTAACTCCTCTGCCACCATCGCGCCCACTGTAATTGAAACACAAGGACACAGAAGGCAGCAAGTATCCGAAAAAAAAAAAAAAATCTGTGGTTTATTTTCTGTTCTTTGTACCTCGGCCACACAGATATCACAGGTGATGCATGTGTCTTTTATTCTGAAAGTTGCCAGATACATTCCTCCTGTGTTTGATTTCCTCAAATGCTGAGTTTGACTTCTTCTAAAAGTGTTCTAAAATAGACCCAAAGCATAACTTCAGTGGAGCGCTGCAACACTACGCTTCTGGGATGCAGTGTGTAAATAAACTCAATGACTATAGCGGCGGCTATCAGCTGTTATGCTTCACAGTCATTACACAACGATCACGCATCCGATGGGAAGGCGGGGAAAGACGGAATTGAAGGTTGTTACTTCAGCTGAGAGTCTAAATAAAGTTTGGTGATTTGGATCAAAATGTCTTTCATCTGATTTTGCAAATTAACTTTTTATATTTTAGGGGTCACAACCTCCAGACCTCCAGGGCTGATGAGGTTTGATAAATTAGAAATGACTGATAGTTTGTTCTCAGACATATTCCATGTTCACTTCTTCACACAAAAGTTGTTTCCTTTGGTTGTGAAGTTCAATGAAGGTGCATTAGTGTTAAAGGTGCTGAACACTCATCTAATCAACACATCTGCAGTGGTCTCTAGTAGGAATGAATGCCATGTAACTCATATTCTGGAGAAAAAAAGCTCTGGTGCGCCTGTATCAGACACTAGAAGTGAACCACATCAGAGCTGAGCTTCAGATGACAGGATCTGGAGTCTTACTTCCTGATATCCAGACATCTCTCCTCTGATTGGCTAACAGCAACACGACTCTACCACTGACTCTGTTTTATCTCCACAAATAACACAAGCCTGGAGGAGTTCTGCTGTGTGGTGGAGTTGCTAATGCTAACGGTTAGCTTCTACTAGCCCAGACGTTCTCTGCTGTTTCCTGGACGCTAAACCAACAACAGCCTTCCCCGTCGTGAGTCAAGATGGGTGAGTCCATGAATGTTAAGTGACAGTGTGACGTAGATCTGTCAGGATTTTCTAATCCTAGAGTTTCACCGTCTGTTTTCTATCAGAAGCTAATGCAGGAGATAGGTGGAGGAGACTATTTTCATGTTCAGCCTGCATGAAAAACTCAGAGTGACCCATTAGAATCAGACATAATCATAAAAAACGTTTTTCAGTTAACCACACCTTTAAGTTTTGAAGTAGGTATAGGAAGCAGGCAGTAATCTTTATCCATATAGACTTTATTACAGAGGACCTCATAGCAGCTTGCATTCATCTAACACTTTTTTTAACTCTCCACTACACCTCTCTCTCTATAGTACTCTGCTGCCACCTATTGTCAGAACACAACAATTATGTAATAATTAAGTCAGACTGGCATCCTGTGGTCAAGTTTGGGTAGTGCAAGCCATTTTTCTAAACAAAATCTCACTTTCTCACTAACGTTCCGTGAGTTTCATGGCTGTTGCCAGTTACTGATCAGCACCAGAAGATTCTAGATGAAAAGCAAAGATGAGTCATACACAGTAAGTTAATAAGTAGATAAATACATTGTCTTATCTGGTGTTAGCACTCTTCAGTGTTTTATGATAGTGAGCACTTACTGCACATATTACAATAGTATGCTTCTGGCATTAGCGGGAGTGCAGTTTACCGTCTTGCTGCTAGCTTGATGTTATAGTTCTGAACGACTCATTAAAGGAAATGAAACACCACGATTGACTCATTATTCACTTCACACATACATTTTACTGTAATATCCAGTTGTTGGTCACTGAAAAAGTAGCTTGAGATTATTTTTTACAGCTGATTATTTTTTTCTAATTCACCCTTAGGATTGTTAGCTCAACGTTAGCCTTTAGCCTGCTTCACCCAATGTTAGAAGAAGAAGAAGAAGAAGAAGAAGAAGAAGAAGAAGAAGAAGAAGAAGAAGAAGAAGAAGAAGAAGAAGAAGAAGAAGAAGAAGAAGTGATATTTTATACAGCATCTCTCAAGATAAAAATCACGAGGTGCTTCACAAGAACAAAAAGTTAAAAATATATATTTTTTAAAAATGATTAAAAATATAAAATAAAAAATGGGAAAAGTAAAAATTGTGATAAATGTGAGGAAAGGGAAAAAGAAAATAAATATGAAAAGGGCAATCAGTGGATCCTGGGAAAGGCAGAAATGATAGAAACAGCAGCATGAAGAGAAGGTAGTGATGAATAATCAACAGGAGGTCCCACCAAAGCCACCTGAACAGGTGAGTTTTTAAAGGAGACCCACTGATCTCAGGCTCAGGGGGAGAGAGGTCCAGAGTCTGGGGGCCACAGCAGCAAATGATCTGTCACCTTTGGTCTTTAGCCTGGTGCTGCACAACCAGTAGGCTTTGATCACTGGACCTCAGGGACCTGCTGGGGGTGTAGGGACTGAGAAGATCACCAATGTATGATGGTGCTTGTCCATGTAAGGCCCTAAAAACCAGAACCAGGATCTGAAAATTAACCCTGAAGTTAACCAGCAGCCAGTGAAGCTGGAAGAGGAGCGGGGTGACGTGGGTCAGAAGGATGTGGTGTTGGTCTGATGAACCTGGGGACTTATATACAACAGGCAGCTGGATGGTAATTGAATTTGATTGCCCTCATAATAAAAAAAAAGGTCATTCTTATGGGTTTATTCCCTCAGTTTGTCCAATGTGACATTAAATCATAAAGCTTGCCTGACAGCAAAGTACTACTCCATGACACAAGTCGCACATTTGAATGATAGGGTGCTTCTCCAAGGGCTTCTCAAATGTCTGGTAATCAGTGGCAGATTCCACTCACCGTAGTGCAAAAGATGCTGAATGATGAGCGGGTTGAGGATATGGAACAAGAAAAACAAACAATGAGCAACAGAGACCAGAACCAAACATCAAAACATTTTAAAAGGCCCAGAGCCAATTTATGTTTCTGTTATTACAAATGATTACTATTGATTTCTCAGAATTTGAGTTCTTACAGTGCATCATCCAGACATGAAAATCCTTCACATATTGGTGAAATTTACCGTTTTGAATATAAAATGGGTCACCTACGTAATTTGTGGAGATCCAACGAGAACATTTTTGAGGGGGTGGTGGGGGAATGCATTCTCACCTTTTTTACCATTGACCCGTTTTTATGTCTGATTATGCCCAAAGGAAATTGTTAGGAAGATAAAACTAAACGTTACCAGTGATGTCTCTATGCATTAGGGGCCAGTGGGGCCGGGCCCCACCAGATGGTGCTGTAGGGTGCTTGCTTAAAATAATCAGTGGAACAAAATGGTTTGTTTTAGAGTAATATTGTATAAAACCAGTGGCGGCTGGTGAATTTTTTTTGGGTGGGGCGCATTTTTTTATTTTTATTTTTTTATGTTAGTTCTTGTGAATGGTTTTTATCTTGAGAGGCGCTATATAAACGATCGTTTTTTTCTTCATTTTGCAGGTCAGTTTTTCAGATGCGCTAACCACATATCACCACTAGGGAACGCCAAATTACCATTCTTATGCTTCACACAACTTGAAATCGACAGACTTTGTTGCTAAATTAGCAACAAAGTTGTTCCAAAAACATGCTTCATATTCACCAATATATGCAAACCTCACACACACTAAACAGGAAGAAGCTCTATCCACGTTTTCTACCTCAACACCACCCAATGACTGCTAATGAAAAGCAAAACAAAGCTATTTTCATGAAGTCAAAAGCTAAATTCTGTCTTACCTTGCTGGTCAAAATAATCCATCTTATAGTAAAAAATCCACTTGGTTCGTAGAATCCAATGATAAAAAGATGAAACTGTACTAGTTTTCTCCATAGTCAACGTTAGCAGCAGCCCCACAACAACAAAGGACGGTGAACTAGCCTGTGGAGAAATTTCAGGTTCTGTCTGGGCTGGGTGAGCTGACCAATCAGCATCCTCCTCCTGATCTGAGCAGACTCCCCCGTTTGCTTGCGATCGCAACCATATGCGCCCAACAGCTCTCCTATTCCTTGTCGTTGGGGATCCAGCGCGCATGCGCCAGTTAGCCCGTATTAAGTCAATGGTAAAGATTGCTGCGACCGCGAGAGGACACGTGACAGGAAGTACGTTGACGTTTTGGCCGTGTTAAAAGTATTAACTTTATTAAACTACAATTAAATGCAGATTACACACAGCACTTACAGCCCATAAGGTGTATAGATCGTTTAGTTTAAATTTTATGTTTTTTTAAATACATTTTGTGATTCCTCTCTTCTTCTTCCTCTTCCTGTGAGACTGGTGGGGCGGCGCCCTAGCGCCCCCTATGGACGAGCCGTCACTGATAAAAAGTAGGGGTGAGACTCAATAAAAAAAATTAATCTAACTAATTAGAGGCTTTGTAATGAATTAATCTTGATTAATCGCATTTTAATCGTTCAAAGAAATTTGCCCTGAAACCAATTTTTTTAATTAAAATAATGAGACAGAGAATCAAATAAAAGTCATTGACATTATTATTGTAAACACAAGCTCTTAATTTCTAAAAAAAAAATGCTTTTAAATTGTATTTCAATTCAAAACAGGAGAAAAAAATATATATGTATATCACTGGCAAAAATAGGACAGACCTAAAAGTACAATACTATTTTAAGTACATTTTGATAATGGTATTGTCTTTAAACTAATAATTTGGTTTTAGTTCTAGTTGTGTTTGGATCACATAAAGAAGGTTTACATGGTCTTGTAGCCAAGGTTCTGAGCTTTCTTTAGAGGTGCAGCTGGACTATATTGATATTTAGGGCATGGATTTTGCTGCTAAACTTCAACATCCCCCAATTAGCCTTTCGCCGGCCCCGCCCCCAGAACGGCTATTGTCCAATCACACATCATAGCAACCGTTACTATCTGACAACTCCAAACAAAATGATGAAGCTAAGCCCAATTTACTACTAAGCATTAGCCTCGATAGTAGTCGTGTCTCCTTCGTTTCCCTTCAGAACCTCCTCATCGAGCTCAACCAGCAACAGCCAAGCATGAGTGCTCCCCCGCCCGCGGCTGGGCGGAGGTCCGCCTCCCAGACTATCCAAGACCCTTTTAGATAAGACACACCGTGCCGGCAAATCAGCGTAATATTACCTCAAACGTGTGTCTTGTAAACGCACATTAAGCCTTGGCGCAACAGCGGGTGGTGTCATGATCACGTGATGAATTAATGCCGAGCTCCGGCCGGGAACTAAAAATGAAAGTAAACACGGGCATAAAAAGTTACATTTTATAAACAGACTCAGCTGAGATGATCAACTGAGCGACGCAGAGCGCCGGGAGCTTTTCTCCGTTAGAGCTGCCTGCAGCTCAGCTCATCTGACATCTGACAGCTCACAGGGACACCGCATCGCCGCCACCGCTCCTCGGATCCACGCGTATCGTAGATGGTGTGAAAGACCTCTAAACCAAAGACGGAGTCACCATGGTGAGTGTGTCTCACTCCTTTTGTCAGCTCCACCTACTGGTTACTCATATATTACAGCGCTCGGTCATGTTGCGTTAATTTCGGGGGACGTGCACAAACAACGCTTCAAAACAACACAAGCTACGCATGGCAGCCATTTTAAACACGCGTAAGCGTCGCTAAACAGCAAGTATATTCCGAGAATCATTCAGTTAAAAAATCTTTGATATTATAGATATTATAGAACATACAAATAACGTTACAGTTACTTTGTTAGGTAACTAATTACTTTTACAATGTGGTACAGTTACTAACTCAATTACTTTTTGGAAAAAGTCATTTGTAACTATAACTAATTCATTTTTTAATGCAAGATGCCCAACACTGGTCACCACACAGGAGAAACGTGTGTATCACCTGAGCAGGAGGTGAGTCTCCGGTGGACTTTGTGATCCATCAAACCCAGCAGCGCAGCAGGAGTTTAATTAGGTCTCTGCTCCGATCACAACGCTTCAGTCCTTAAAACCTTAAAAATGGTAAAACCATATAATGTGATCTATAAAAGATGTAATAAAGTTTTATAAGAGCTCACACCATCAGCACCGTCAGGTGGAGAAGCAACAACTTACAACTCATTACCCACAAAATCAGGAAAGACAAACACCTTTTAGTATGGGAACATGAAGACGTCACGTCACACTCTAGTAAAGCTCCTAAACGTCTTCTGTTCAGACTGTTTAGAGACTGATGTGAATGAATGAAGGTGAGGCCTCCTCCAGATGTACACTAGTGAGAAATGTGTTATGGATTTAAAACGCGAGAGGAATGTTCTCCTGAGATTTAAAATAACACCGCTCAGCATCAGTAATCTACACCAGGTTCCCTTAGACCAGGGGTCGGCAACCCAAAATGTTCAAAGAGCCATATTGGACCAAAAAAACAAAAAACAAATCTGATTGAGTATGTTGGAGCTGAATTAATGTCTCTGATTTGCTGATTGGTGATGTCACCTGCTATTTTAATGGTCCTTTCTTTCACCGTCTTTGTGGAGAGAGGAATGTCTTTCATTTTCTGGATTATCTCATTTTTGTTTTTGAAGTCTCAAATAGGTGCTCTGATATTTTGATGAATGAATCCTTCATGTAATCACCATCCGTGAACGGTTTTCCACGCTTTTATCTCTCAGGTTGCAACAAAACTTGCAGCAGTAGTGGAGTTTGGAGAAGTAATTCTTAAATCTACTTTTGTGCTCTTCTAATTTCTCCAGAAGTACTGCAATTGCACTTTTTCTCTCACTCCCACAGTGAAAGCAAATGATTCAGTCCATCCTTCCTTGAATCCTCTGTTCTCATCAGCTATCTTTCTCTTTTTCCCTTTGGGATCCATGACTCTGACACACCCGCCAGTTTGTTTACATCTATCTGCCTGGCACGGCACCGCGCTGAAACGTGTAGCAGACTATGGCGCAAAAACTTTGTTGACAGAAATGTTGAAATTTAATATTTATTATGCACATTTTTACAGCATTGGCAAACATTAAGAATGTTTGTCCTCCAACAGAAACCATATTAAAACAAAAAATATATCCCCCATCCATTTTCATACATTTGTGAAGAAACTCCAGGGAGCCACTAAAGAGCTGCATGTGGCTCTACAGCCGCGGGTTGCCGACCCCTGCCTTACACAAAAATAAGCCATGCGGCTCAATTTTATTTTGCAATTTAAACACTTCCACCAACAACATTCCATGAAAATGCACACTTAGGGCCTTGGGGTTGAGCACACCTGATGGCATCTGGAGGGGGGGATCTGTTCACTCAGCCTCGCCTCAGGTGCCGGTGCCCACTTCCAATTTTAAGTTGCATCTAGACACTGAGGGCTCTGGAGGGGAGCTAGGGTTGTGTGCTGACACCAGCAGGTGTAGGCCGGAGGGTGTCTGCACTGCCCCATCCCCCCACCTGTTTAAAATGAACTCTATAACAACACGCATCAACACAACATTGGAGCAGGTGGAGGGAGGCTAGTGGCACTTTCACATCTGGGTCGGCACGGACCCGCCCTGGTAGGGTATATTGTGTTCACATCTGGGTAGCCTGTGTGTTTTCCATGCTCAACCGACCATTTTTCAGACCTCCTACCCCGGTGGTCCGCTTTGGGCTGAGCTGACCCAACACACCCACTGCCGACTGATTGGCTGGCTGAAATTTATGCCTACCTTGGGTAGAATCAGCCAGCAGGGGCTTCCCGCATGTGCAATTCATCACCACTTTGGATGCTGTGGAGTAAACATCTCTGACTGCAGCTCAGAGTTGCTGCTGGGTGGGCTGGGTGTTGTGGCATCTGCCGGTTCGCTCCCGGTGGCTGCCTGGTGGGACTTGGGCCCCTGGGCTCTGTCGGGCCTCAGCCGGGGTTGAGAGCCCTTAGCCTTGGGCCACTGAGACCTGAGCTTGGCCTGCCCTGGAGTGGGCGGCTGCAGGCGGGTGCAAGGGGCCTGTCGTTATGATCTTCTGGGCCCCTGGCATGGCTGCTGGTTGGCCCCCCCGGGGTGACCCTCTGTGCCTCTTGGGTGGGGGTGGAGGCTGCTCCAGCAGCGGTCTCCCCTGAGCTCCAGAAGGACCTCTGGATGTCTGGGGCTTGGATCCATCCTCTGCAGGTCTTTGGGGGCAGGTCTGTGGCCCCTCATACTCACTATTGGACATTCCTATAGAGAAACCTTACAGTCGTGGCCAAAGGTTTTGAGAATGACACAAATATGGGAAATTGGAAAAGTTGCTACTTAAGTTTTTATAATAGTAATTTGCATATACTCCAGAAGGTTGTGAAGAGTGATCAGATGAACTGCATAGTCCTTCTTTGCCATGGAAATTAACTTAATCCCCCAAACAAAACTTTCCACTGCATGTTATTGCTGTCATTAAAGGACCTGCTGAGATCAGTTCAGTAATGGTCTTGTTGACTCAGGTGAGAATGTTGACGAGCACAAGGCTGGAGATCATTATGTCAGGCTGATTGGGTCAGAATGGCAGACTTGACATGTTATAAGGAGGGTGATGCTTGAAATCATTGTTCTTCCATTGTTAACCATGGTGACCTGCAAAGAAACGCGTGCAGCCATCATTGCGTGGCATAAAAATGGCTTCACAGGCAAGGATATTGTGGCTACTAAGATTGCACCTAAATCAACAATTTATAGGATCATCAAGAACTTCAAAGAAAGAGGTTCAATTCTTGTTAAGAAGGCTTCAGGGTGTCCAAGGAAGTCCAGCAAGCACCAGGATCTCCTAACGAGGATTCAGCTGCGGGATCGGAGCGCCACCAGTGCAGAGCTTGCTCAGGAGTGGCAGCAGGCAGGTGTGAGCGCATCTGCACGCACAGTGAGGCAAAGACCTTTGGAAGATGGCCTGGTGTCAAAAAGGGCAGCAATGAAGCCACTTCTCTCCAAAAATAAAACATCAGGGACAGATTGATCTTCTGCTAAAAGTATGGAGAATGGACTGCTGAGGACTGGGGCAAAGTCATATTCTCCGATGAAGCCCCTTTCCGATTGTTTGGGGCATCTGGAAAAAGGCTTGTCCGGAGAAGAAAAGGTGAGCGCTACCATCAGTCCTGTGTCATGCCAACAGTAAAGCATCCTGAGACCATTCATGTGTGGGGTTGCTTCTCATCCAAGGGAGTGGGTTCACTCACAATGTTGCCCAAAAACACAGCCATGAATAAAGAATGGTACCAAAACACCCTCCGACAGCAACTTCTTCCAACAATCCAACAACAGTTTGGTGAAGATCAATGCATTTTCCAGCACCATGGAGCACCGTGCCATAAGGCCAAAGTGATAACTCAGTGGCTCGGGGACCAAAACGTTGACATGTTGGGTCCATGGCTGAAAACTCCCCAGATCTTAATCCCATTGAGAACTTGTGGTCAATCCTCAAGAGGCGGGTGGACAAACAAAAACCCACTAATTCTGACCAACTCCAAGAAGTGATGATAAAAGAATGGGTTGCTGTCAGTCAGGATTTGGCCCAGAAGTTGATTGAGAGCATGCCCAGTCCAACTGCAGAGGTCCTGAAAAAGAAGGACCAACACTGCAAATACTGACTCTTTGCATAAATGTCATGTAATTGTTGATAAAAGCCTTTGAAACATACGAAGTGCTTGTAATTATATTTCAGTCCATCACAGAAACAACTGAAACAAAGATCTAAAAGCAGTCTTCACATGCTCCCTCACCACACCTCCAATTTCTCGCATTCAAAAAAGCAATAGTCCACCTGACACCCCCACCCCGGACAATCCACAAACACCCCCCACCCCTCCCCTATAGACCTGGGATTAGCCAGAAATTGACAGTCCTGTTAAATCCCTCAGGTCTGATGAGGTGATGGATAATACAAGCTAACAGGAAGTTCAAGCTAACAGGAAGGTCAAGCTAACAGGAAGGTCAAGCTAACATAGGGTGAACATATTTTGATTTCCCCAAAAAAGGACACTTGGCCCAATCATGAAGAACTTTAATAAAACTGTTTACTTACGTAACACCTTATCTTTATGTGGTGAGATGGAGTTTCACCCTCCCCACTCATGCCATGCTGCTTCTTGGCAGGGGAGGTTTGCTGTGTTTTTGTTTTTAAAATATAACATCTCAACCTACTGTATGGGTTTTATATTTTATTAGTGTGTTAAAAATAACCACAAACAGTAAAAAAAAAAAAGATAATTAAATAAATGTCAAACTTCAGGGGTGCTGGTCCTTCTGCATACTTCTCTGACATCATTATGCCCTATACCCCACTATTAGCTGTACCTGCTGCACGATATAAAGCCTAACCACAACCAGGGAGCGTGCTTCTTCACATGCTGCTCCTAAGCTGTGGAACGCTCTACCTCGAGCGTTTTAAGTCCAGCCTCAAGTCTTATTATTTCACTCTCGCCTTCAATCGTTGATTTTATTATGTTGACTGCCGTTGTTCGTGTATATTCCTGCACTTGTATTACTACCTATTTTATTGACTATGTTGTATTGTTTATTTCTGTGCTGTTCTGCACGTTGGTCAGCTCCAGTGCTGTTTTAAAATGTGTTTTAGAAATAAACTGGATTGGAACTGTGTTTTTATTTGAACAACATTGAAATCCAGTTCTGGTGAGTTCAGGAACCAAGAATCAGCACCAGGAGGTCTCTGAATCCGGTGTGTATGTTTTGGTGCATCCACACACATTTAGATGGGACTTTGCTGCTGATCATCTTGTCGGTGAGGAGCAAACTACCTCAGATGAATATGTTAGACTCTAATAATAAGAGCTGCTAAAAAAGGACCACTTAGTGTGTTGCTGTGATGGATTTTTGTGTTTTTATTGATCCAAGCGCGTTTTGATTCATGTTCCTCTTTGACCCATTCATTTGTTCTCTCGAGGCTTCTGAACGGCTGCTATTGATCCAGCCTTCCCACATTCAGGAGCGAATTCTTCTCTCTTCAAACGCCATGACAGCAGGAGAGAACTCACACCTACTGCTGTGTACTTTTACACAAGAGAAGAAGAAACTGATTCTGTGTTTAACACTCGCCTCGCTGGCAAAGTTCGGCTTGGTGGGATATGGAGCTTGGAAGTTAAGAAGTGAGTGGTGCTCAGCGAGATAGAGACGAGGAGGAGTGAGAACGAGTGAAGGGGGTGAGACTGAGAGGAATAGACGCAAGAGAAAAAAGTGCAAAAATAAGTGGGAGGAAGAGAAAGAAGGGCTGAAGAGATGTGCTGAAAGGAGGTAAAGCTAGTTCCTGGGGGGGGGGGGGGGGGGGGGGGGCTCAGTAATTAGCTTTTAGTGTGACGTGGTCCAGACAGCTGATGAGTCAAAGACGTGTGGATCACAGTGAGTCAGTGTGAGAGGAGGCGGCAGCAGACTTCAGCTGGACCTCCACAACACAGAGAGAAGTCTTACGCAGCTCTTCTGTTAGGCCTCCATCCTGCTGGGTCAACACGGGTGGTCCTCCTGCTGCAGGAGGAAGGTTTGAGTTCACGAATCAGAGGTACCAGGTCCAGCAGCGAGCCCAGACCAAACGTGATAGTGACATTGAAAATGAAATGATTTATTTTAGTTAGATGAGTTTTTGCTTGTTAGTTGTTTAAAGGTGTGGTTCACTGAAAAAGCATTTTAAATTATTATTTCTGATTATAGTCAGTCACTCTGAGCTTTTCATGCCGGCTGAACATGAAAATAGCCTCCTACACCTATCTACTGCATTAGCTTCTGATAGAAAGGCTGCCCTTTGTCACAGATTTTGATCACAACTTTTATGGACAGGATTTCTAGACACAGCCAAGGTGGTGAGGGGATCTGTTTTGGTGGCCTGAGGATCAGGTCTCTTCTTTTTGCAGATGATGTGGTCCTGTTGGCTTCATCAGACCGTGACCTCCAGCTTCGCCAAGTGACAAGAGTGACATGGGAAGGTCTAGGATGGCGGAAGAGAAAGAGTCAAGGTTAATGTCTTTAATGTTCCTGAAGGTGATGCTCCTAGTGATGAGGATTTTGCTCATTGCAGTTTTCACTGAAGGAGATAAGCTTGTGGTCAGACAGGGGGAGTGGATTTGCTTTCAAACCAGAGGGAGTCACCCCAGAGCAGCAGGCCAGGTCCAAAATGTGACCTTTAGAGTGGGTGGGAAAGCTTATGAACTGTTGGACTATAACTATCCAGGACAGAAATGGTCACCCTATGAAAGGGGGTTATTTCCATTATCAATATGGATGTTGAAATCGCCAAGAATTATGTTGGGAGAGAGTAGGGATAAGTGAGTGAGGAGGGCATTATATTCACCCATAAAGTCCTTCTTTGGCTTAGGATGTCTATAGACACTGCAGACGATGGTGGGGCTAGAGAGCTGAGAAGGATGGGGCAGACACAGGGAGGCCCTTCAGCTGTTTGCGGTGAATCACTTCAAGACCCCCGCCCCTTCCATTGGAGCGAGGCTGTGAGAGTCATTGAAATTTATAAAGTCATTATTAGGGGTGGGAATTGATACGTTTGTATCAATATCAATGCCATTGTCGACCCTGTCTATCAATCCAGTTCCTTATCAATTCCCGAGTAATTCAATAGGTGGCAAAAAATTCATTGCACACGTCTCCTGCATTATAACGGTCAGTTCATTTATGATAAATAATCAATTAGCCTTTTGCCAGCCCCACCCCCAAAACAGTTATTGTCCAATCACACATCATAGCAGCTGTTACTGTCCGACAACTTCAAACAAGATGGTGAAGCTAAGCATTAGAGTAGTCGTGTCTCCTTCATTGCGTATTGTCACTCACCTCTCGCTCGCTCAGTCATCGTGCGTTCTTCATGCATGAGCTCCTCCTGGTCCATGTTCCGTCCTACCAGTCCCCGAGTAAACCTTACTCACAAACCAACCAGCCTAACTCCACAGCCACGCCACTTGACTCCTCTTGGTCACTCTGCATCCCCGCCACCGCTCCTCGGATCGACGCCGCCTCCTTTCGAACTCCCAACTCCTTGTTCCACGCTACTCTTCGCTCAGTGGAGCCGACACTAACATATCCCTCCACTGCATACTGTAACCCTTTTTGCCTCAATCTGGATAATATTGAGGAGGAATTGCTCCAAAAAATGTCACTGACATGCGTCTGTCTACTTCTTTCCATTGCGGCAATCTGCTGAGCTGGTCAGTGTTTGACCCACTTGGTTGTTGGACTTAGCAACAGTAACTATGGGGGGCGGGGCTCGGCGAAAGGTCAATTGTACCTTGTGTCGTCTGGAAAGATCTTTCCAAATGTTCTCTTTTATGCTCCTTGTGAAGTTAGAGTCATCTTCTTGTATGGTGTAGTGTTGCTGTAGCTTTTGCCAAATGGGAAAAATCTCACCACAAGTTGGATTTTTGTCCCTGAAGTCTGCTAGTGTGGAGGTGTGTATATAAGGCAAATGACGCTAACATGATAGGACGTGATAGTTGAGTTACCTGCAGTATCAACAGGAGAGGACGTGCAAACGTTACCACTGCTGCTGCGTTGAAATTCACTAGTCTGAAGCGGGTCAAAAACATTACATTCAGTTTAAGTTATCAAAATCCCTAACAGCATATTTTGTGCGTAAAAGCTTTTGCATGTTCGTAGTGTTTCCTCTTTTTGATGAAATATCTACTTTGCAAGTATTGCAAGTTGCCCTGTTGTCATCCTTTCTCGTGAACTATAACCAACCCGTCGAGTGTTTGTGCCGCTTAAGCCTGCCGCACACGAGATTAGTCACTTGGAAGATTTCAGCTCAGCCGACTGCTCATGTAGTGCGCACACGGCGAGTTTCTGCCCCCCGTGGGGCCGAAATTATCAAACCGGTTTGATTTTCACCTCAGCGTCTCGTGAGGCAGAAAACTCAGTGAAAATTAGGCGCACACAGCGAGTAATCTGCTGAGCAAACTGCCTCGAATGACCGGTAGCTCAGCTATTGGCAGGCTTTAGGCGCCATGTTCTTCAAGAAACCAAAGACGTCCAGTTGCCTTCATTCGAACCACTCTGGATTACCATGACCTGGATGACTGAGAACCATCACCAGCATAGTAGTGTTAGCATGTTTTGTTATGCGGTTAGCTGAGCTAGCAAGGGGGTCTAACAAGTCTGAGAAGAGGAGCAACCATAAAAGATCTAAAACCAGAATGAGTTTAGGCAAAGCCTATGTAGCCGAAAACAGCTGTCAGATTGGAGGGTCTGATTTGGCCTAAACACAGAGTTGGAGCAGGTGTAAAAGAACCCAGAGAACAGAGGCACAGGAGATCAGGAAATAATTGCAGTCTTTGTATTTTCCCACAACCCCAACAGCAACAAACTGTCTTTAAGGCTGCACCTAAAATAATAAAACAGTATAAAATAGGCCTATATAAAACAAGGAAATACAAAATGTTTAAATAAAAAAGGTTCCGGATATGACCTCTTCCTGGAGGATGCAGCTCCACAGCGCAAGGATCCTCCCCAGCAGACACCTGCGCTGCACCGACCTCAATTGAGACAATAACAAGCGGAGCTCCTGATCAACACCCTCTCCACGTCCCTCTCACCAGGCGCCGTCACAAGCGATCTCAGCGGTGGCCTGCGGCCCGTCTTTTACCCCTGCAGAACACAAAAGACTGGGCAGGAATATTGTCTGCGGAAACGGCCCACAGGATCTGCCCATATGGAGCTTCACCGTTCATGTGACAGCGGAAGCGTTTACTCACAAATGCGAGCAGAGGTCCACCGTCTGCTCTGCTGTCAATCGCACGCGTTGCTTCCAACTTGTTGCTGCTCCTGCTGCAGGGATGAGACGCTCGAACCTGCCTCGACCTGAGTCGCTCCACCTTTAGCGTCTGGGTTGCCTCCTTGCTCCTCTGTTCGGGTTGTCTGCAGTCCTTTTTATTTGCTCCCAACTGTGTTGGTGTCTAATCAGCCGTCCCAGGACACACCCCCCTCTCAACCGGTGACTGTCCACAGTGGATCAAACATAACACTACAAAACATGCAATAACTCAAAAGCTAAAATCATACAACCAAAACGACTCAAATCATTACAAAGAAATATACAATTTTTCCGCCATGTGACACCTACAACAGGTGAACCCAAGTGAAAGAAATTCACAGCATCAAAACGTACGCAGAAATGGTGAATGTTCTCATGGATAGGTGTTACAACTGAAACCTCCACACACTAGATGTCGCTTTGGTGTTTGTTTTCCATATTCAACCTTTAACATTCATGGACTCACCCATCTTGACTCACGACGGGGAAGGCTGTTGTTGGATTAGCGTCCAGGAAACAGCAGAGAACGTCTGGGCTAGTAGAAGCTAACCGTTAGCATTAGCAACTCCACCACACAGCAGAACTCCTCCAGGCTTGTGTTATTGGTGGAGATAAAACATCAACGTTGCAGAGCAAACAGTCAGTGGTTCACTGTAAACCCAGATTTTGATTAAACTCAAATGATCTTGTTCACTTTACTTAAATGCTTCTAAATTATTAACATTACTTGTTAATCCTGAGTTAGCTGAACTGTTTCATGTCCTTTCTTATTGTAATTGTGTTTTGAAGTCCAATCAGTACTCTCTACTTAAACAAACTGAGTTCAGATTACTAAAACACATGTAATTTTAATACCACTTATATATTTGAGCAAACTATACTTTTTAATGGCCTAGCTTATATGTTTGAGTTCAAACTACTTCAAATAATCAAGTTTGCTTGGTTGCAACCTCCAAAAACCTGGTTCATACCAGTTCTGACCAGATGCTGAGGAGCTCTGACTCTTTAGAGACAGAACAGAGACACACAGAACAAAGAGGAAGAACTCAGCTGCACTGAAGTTCTAACAAGCAAGTTTTCTACCCCATTTTTGAAGCCTTAGGCCAATGACCAGAGTTTAGTCATCTTAAAACTGCAATTTATAGATTTAAAAAATGACCCCACCCACTGTGAAAGCAGCAGTGGGTGAGGTGCATTGTGGGTAGTCATTTTCTTAGCTATTTTGTTCTATTTTGGGGTGTTTATGCATGTTTATTGTGTGTGGGAGGTTGTGTTGTGTTGTCTTGTGTGTTTTTCTTGGTTATTGCTTTGTTCAGTGTTGCAAAGGTAGGGTTATTTGTTCTGTCATGTTGGCACCATAAGTGAGGAGGAAGGACTCAGGAATGGGACCATTGTGCTGTTCCTCTGTATAAAGTAAGGTGGTCGTTCTCACTAAAGCCTCTGGTTTCAGTAACCAAGAGTTCAACTCTCACTGACTGCCAGCAGTCATGTGTTGCATGAGGCATGAGTTAGCTGGCATCTGTCAGTTAAAATGTAAAAATTGGTTCAATTGGAAATAGAGTAATGCTTAAAAACAAGCTGAGTTATATAAATGGGTGTTTAATAGTTGTTTCAACTAAGTACCTTTAGTTACTGTAACTCTGTAACTATAGTACATTCAACTCAAAATTTCCATTTCACTCTATTAAAGGGTTCAAGTGTATTGAATGTAGTCTGCTGCACTCACTCAACTAATGCTTCATTACTTAAAAAATTTAAGGCAACGTGTTACCTGAGTTTTTTTAAGTAAACTCTACTTATCTGGGTTTAGAGTGTAGAGTCGTGTTGCTGTTAGCCAATCAGAGGAGAGATGTCTGGATATCAGGAAATAAGATTCCAGATCCTGCCGTCTGAAGCTTATGTCTCCTCCAGCTGACTCGTACTTTCTGAAACAGGAGCACTGGAGCTTCCCAAGAGTACCACTTACAACCCCAAATCGCTTCACAACACAATCAGTTATCCACACACACATTCACATGCTGGTGATGATGAGCGACAATGTAGCTACAGCTGCCCTGGGGCACACTGACATGGGTGAGGCCTGCCACCAGTCCCTCCAACCACCAGGAGGCAAGGTGGGTTAAGTGTCTTGCCCAACAGCAGCATTCTCTGGTGGGAGCCAGGATTGAACCTGCAACCTTCCTATTACTGGACAACCCTCTCTACCTCCTGAGCTACTGCTGCCCCCTGTCTACAGGACCACTGCAAATGTATTGATTAAACGAGTGCTCAACACCTTTAATAAATCTGTGTGAAACACACACACACCTGATCACTTTGACATGCATGCTGACAGCTGCTGATGGTTCATTCTGACACTTCCTGGGGTCAGCAGCTTGAACTCTGACCCAACTGGTTTGGCACATTTTTCACTCCAGATGTTTTATTCACCAGATCACATCCGTTATTCACAGGTTAGCAGAGTGGATGTCAAACGTCTGCATGGTCTCCATCCTCCTCCCTCCAACAGCACCATTGTTTTCCTCCATTTAAATGTTTTTCTTTAGCTCCAGCTTGCTGGCTTGGTACATTCCTTTCTTTCTTCTTCTCTGACTCCCGCCATTATTTTCTATTCATGATATCAGATTTCTCGTATCATGCTGCTCCGTTTTTGTTTCGTTCTTTTCACCGCTTTCCTGCACCACTTTTATTTTTCTGATCAAGCATGAGCTTCAGTGCTCATTACAGCCGATTCTCGTTGCTCTCTCTCCTTTGTTTCATTGTGTCGCTCTTTCATACATGAGTGTGCCAGTTTTCATCTCGCTAGATATTCAGAGGACTTGTTTTTTTGTTTCGTTTCCTTTTCTCCTCCTTGTGCTGCATCAGGCAGGGTGGTGTTTGGTTTTATAACATGGGCGTTTCTAGCCTGTTTTGGGGGGTGCTGAAGTTTAATTTATTTATTTAATTATCTATTTCTTTTTTTACTGTTATTTTTAACACACTAGTAAAATATAAAAATCATACAATAGGTTGAAATGTTATTTTTTAAAAACAAAAATACAAACCTCCCCACCTCAAAAATGGTTTGATCCTGCTTGCCTTTCCAATGGCACTTAAACACCAGCATCAGCTCTAGGCGGCCTATAGGGTGAGAACTGGTCACATCCGGGTAGTCCGGTAATTTTCCGCGCGCAACCGGACGTATTTTCAGCCCTCTTCTCAAGGCGATCTGCCTCAGGCTGAATCGGTCCACACACCCACTGATTGGCCGCCTCAAATTCACGCCTACCATTAGGGGGAGCCTCCGATTGGCGGGTAGAATCAGCCAATCAACGTGAATAGGCGGGGCTTCCCGTATGCGGGATTCATTATCATCTGGATACTGTGAAGTTAACGAGCCTCTGACTTAAGCTGTTTTTCTCTCTCTCTCTCTTTCTCTCTCTCTCACACACACACACACACGCACGCACGCACACACAGTGCTGCCAGACACAGCAAAGCAGGATGCAATATCATAGTGTCCAAATGCGACACTGCTCAGAGATACGCTCGTGACATCACTGATATCTTCGCGCCAATTTTGGAGGCCGCCCATGTGCTCAATCACGTCCTCATTCCTAAGGCAGTGTGGAACGAATGTGGCCAGGCTGGGGCAGGCAGCGCGGAGTGGAGTGGACCCGATGCTAGTGTGAAAGTGGCACAAGACTCGGGCTTGGGCCTTCCTGAGTGGCTGATAAGCTGCAGTTACAGTGACCACGATTCCTGCTTTGTGCGGGACATTCCCACATTTCCATTAGTTTTCACAAAAAAATTGAGACACTGTCCCACACTTTTGACAGTCTCCTGTTTCGTTTTTAAATATTGCATAAACTCATCGTGTGGAGAAAGCACTAGCTGTCGATCATAAAAGTTACATGTATAAAATCACAGTAACAAAACTCTATAAGAGTTATAACTCTGCATGTCTGCATAATGTTTGTAATTAATCTTGTGTGTGCGCTGGTAGGGGTTGTGATGGTGGTGTGGGGGGGCTGGTCTTGAACACAGGCAAGTCCTCAAGTAAAAAAGGTTGGGAACCACTGACCTAGACTCTTCAAACCTGGACCAGAGTTTTCTACACTGATAGCAGAATCTGCTAAACATAGATCCTTATATGTAAAATTGTATGTTGATTTGTGAAAACAGTGTTTTTCTTTTCTTTCACTAATGTGGGAAAGGAATTGTGTTGAAATGTACAAAATGTTATCTTGCCTGGTCACTCCATGTCTATTCAGAAACTTTCTGTCCAAAAGTACAAATATAAATACAAAGAATAAAACTTTTACAAAATATTAAAAATTATCTTTCAATTATGAGAAATTAGGTCCACATATTAGGAATAAAATCTACTTGCATACAGTAAAATGTGGACGTGTAACCCCACCTTTCCACTGGATACATAAGCGGTTCGTAATGTAATGGACGCATTTTTCCCGCAAGCTCCCTTCCCACCGATGGTGTTTCAGAGGTGAAAGCTTTCAGCGCAGCTGGACCACCAAGGTCACGAAATGACGGGAGAATTCCAAGACCACACGTGATTCTAGCACTGCCCCGATAACTAGCAAGGAGAAAGACGGCAGCATGTGTCCAGAACGGTCTTTGGTTTATTGTGTTCTGATTATCTTGTTTACAGAGGTTTCACAGGTAATGACGTACTTTAATTTACTAGGTAAGCAACTGAAAATCTTCACGGCTTTTTTTCCAAAGTTTCCGAATACACTGCTTTTGTGTAGCGCATAAAAACTAGACTCAAAGTGCAAGCAACGCGTCCCTACGCTTCTGGGACACTTCCAAAACATGACGCTTCGCAGCCAGTGGAAATGCACCCGTCCTATAACAACAGCTCCGTTCTTTTTGTGTTTTAGGACACACACAGAACCTTCAGTCATGGTGATTTATTTATTTTTTCTGAAGCAGTAAATCATCCTTGAATGCTTAAACCAAGACAAAATGACTTTATTATATTTTAAATCTTATTTCAGAGAAAAGAATTAGTCAGAGCTCCATGTGATGTCCATATGAAGGCTGTGTCACCCATCGCCTTCTCCTCTTCATCTCTTTTTCATGAAGAATGTTTTAGTGTTGCGGATGATAAATGATGCAGGGTGTCAGAGGACAGACGGGACCAGCAGGAATTCTCCTAAATGAGCTCCGATCTGCAGGCGTTAACATCTAACTCTCCGTCCAATGACTCATCACATCAGCAGATTCATACTTTATTTTATCTCTGAAGTTGTTGATTCAGTAAAATCTAGCTTTTCCCGTCGACTCAGATTTTTTTGTTCTCATGTTATTTTTCTGTCTGCTGCTGTCGCTTCCTCCCACACCATCTCCACCTGCAACAGGTTCACCTTAGCAGGCCTTCACAGGCATTCTGGGAGATCTAGAAGCTTTTTTTCCTGAATGTGCCCTCAGGTACCCTGCTGTGATAATAAACAGAAAATGGATTCATGGAGGATATTGTGGTGCAGCTTCAGGCCTCTGTGACCACTTCAGCTGTTGACTCAGCCAGACGAGGCGCCGTCGCGTCTCACAGCGGATTAAAACAAGATTAGGAGAAGTTCAGGGTAATATCAGGAGTACCAGTCAATTAAACTCTTTGGAGTGTGAAAGAAGGTTTAGATGCATCATAATTCATTTGGCTGAAGTAAGAACCCATTTTCAGAGTAATGAACCCTAAAATGTTTTGTTCTGGAGATTTTAGTCTGATAACTCATCAGCTGTGAGACTTTGTGTCTTTTAGAGTCAATTCAGAAATAAAGTCACAAGTCATCATCACACACTGGTGAAATTACATCTCTGCATTTGACCCATCCCTGTGGTGGGGAGCGGTGAGCTGCAGCTGTGGCTGCGCTCGGGAACTATTTGGTGGTTTAACCCCCCAATCCAACCCCTTAATGCTGAGTGTCAAGCGAGGAGGCATTGGGTCCCATTTTTTCAGAGTCTTTGGTATGACCCGACCGGGATTCGAACCCCGATCTCCCAGTCCGGACACTCAGACCACTAGGCCACCGGAGCTGGTGTTAACACTTGTTAACACTAACAAAATGTTAACACAGCATTTCACACATATATTACTGTTAATAAACCTTTGTTTTCTGCTTCTAAATGTTCTATTACAGGTGATGTTAGACTACGTTCACACTGCAGGTCGTGATGCTTAAATCCAATTTCTTGTGTGGGGCTGTTAACACTCAGTGGCGACCCCAAGGGGTGGCCAGGGGTGGCAATGGCCACCCCTAGAAAATTGCTGGCCCCCCCAGGGAAGACAAGTGTTCTTATTAAATCATGTTAATGTTCACTTAAACCATAAATTCATCTTATTTAATCAAGACATAAATGTAAAACCCAATAAAAAAATATACAATCAATGAGTAAATAAATAATCAGAGTTTTAAAAAATGTATATATGTTTCTGCTGCTCACCATTTTCAAAAAAATAAAGTTTATATCTCCACAGTTTTTTGTGAAGACAGCAACAGGCGAATAAAAAAAATAAAAATTCTAATTTTGAAATAGCATTTTAAATAACTGAAACGTAATTTTCTGAAATATTTGTATTTCACAAATTTGAGTTAAGTGTTTTGGATGCATATTGTTTTTTTAATAAAGGAGCATGCAATGCATCGCCACAGGCTAAACTCTCCCAGAGTTACCACAAGGACCAATTTGGTGTGCCATCCCAAAATTTTCTCTGGCCCCGTCTGGCCACCCTTATCAAAAATTTCTAGGGGCGTAAAGAGCAAATTGCAAGAGACTCCCATGAACCAATGTTTAGAGAAACATAATAGAAACTCATTCTAAATAAAAATTTACACATACATAAATTATTTAGGCTTTTAGAGTCATTTTTATGAGAAAAATGTTTTTTTCTGCCAAACCAACAGAGCAGAGGGAGTCCTGTTAGCTTAATCCAGAGAAAAATATGGATTATCATGCGACTCTGACACAGAGGAAACTTTAAATGTTTATAATTATACTTATGATGGACAAAAACCATAAAGTTATGAGTCTGGTGCACGTCTCAGAGAGCAGAGACAAGCCAGAGGGAGAATCGATCGGCCAAAGCAGAGAGATTGAGCTGTGATGTGAGGAGGAGCAGCGGGGGAGCAGCAGGTGTCTTGGTGAGTTAACGATGTTAGCTTAAACTCGTGTGCTAACATCACAATATAGTACAGATTACTATCATGTAGCAGACAATTAAAATAGTATCGGTCAGTTGATAATAATGAACTAATGAGCGTCTGTCAGCGGTCTCATACTCGTTAATATCCGTTCACGTAGCGTAGTTTAGCACTTTAGAGAGAGAGAGAGAGAGAGAGAGAGGGGTGGAGGGAGAGAGAGAGAGAGCGCCTGTCATCTGGTTCTGGAGCTCATGCAGGCTGCTGTGAGCTGGTTCTGACCCAGAAACCAGCTCGACTGGCCCAGTGGTATTTTTTAAAAGCCGCGCATCCTCTTCTGGAGGACGGAACGGAGGTTCTGACCAGGTTCTGACATGGATCGGGGCTCCAGAAGCTGCAGTTACATTTTCTAACCCTGCCATGGGTCTCTGGAGGTCAGCGCGGACCTCCATGAGTTGGTACCAATGCTGATGTGGCCAGAAGCCAGAAACCTGCCGGCTATTTTTAAAAGCCTCTCATCCGAGGAACTCCATCACATCGCTGAGACTGTAATCCTCCGGTCTGAAGTGTGCACCACAATGACGGGGCGTTTTCGTAGCTGAAGCAGAAGTGAAGTCTCGTATTTTCAGCTGAACAAAACGCCCCCAGGCACGGAGATGGAGGTTTTTCTTATTTGGAAACCTGTGGACTCGATGTCTGGACAGGCTGGAGTTTCTACAGCCTTCACAAACAATAGTTTATCAAAATGAACGCAATCCTAAACTAGTGAACACAGCACAACCTCTCTACCCTAAAACTACCCACTCTCCACACTGAGATGAGGCAGCGCCTAGCTTACAACTCCCTCTGGTTACGTCAGAGGTTAAGATTTAGAACAAAGAGCGTTTTTAGAAGCTTTGCTTCAAAACTCTGTGCCGTTATGTATTTTAAAACAAAATACCCACAATAAATGTTTCAAGTAGTATTTTTTGGACAGCATTTTATATGAATTAGAAAAAAAATTAACCTGCAATTTGCTCTTTAAGGAGGGGTGATGATGCCCTGTATGAATGTTTGGAACTGGACCACCTGCACCTTAAACTGCCCACTTCAGATTCATTAAAGGGTTAAACTTCTAATTCCCGTTTCACATAACAGGATAAACGTCCTGATTCTTGACTATTCTAAGCCCCTCCCCCCAATTACCATGATGTCGCTAAAATAATCTTTCCAGAAATCCTGATGTGTGTGGTATGTTGAGAGCCCTCTGACCTACCCAGAAGCACACCATGACCACATGTTGGATTGTCTTGGTCCTAAATGGAGGACAGAAAGCGTGCTGACTGCTGAATGTGTTGTTTAGCCAATCACAAAGCAATGCGAGGGAAGCACATGCTGCACGCTCCTCCTCCGCCATGTTTGTTTACTTTGAATCACATTTGATTTCCAGAGGTCTGTGAGACTTCCCGTCTGCTTGGGAACTTTAATACCGAGTGGGGTCTCTCATGTTTTGAAAATCGTTTGATCATTTTTAAACCCTGCTTCACAAATCATGGAAATGGAAAACATCAGCATTTAAAACTGGAAATAGACCTCAGTGAGATCACGTGAGTAAATAAAGGTGAAATAAAAGTGTTGGACTGTTGATGATCCTGATGGAGGTGAGAAGGTGAAACACATTAATAAAACGATAATTTCTCCTCTGATTGTTGGTTCTCAGATAAAATATAAAATATTACCAATATCCAGACTGGAGTCTAAAGCTCAGCAGGCGCTAACAGCTTGCAGGATGCTTCTTTTCTTTGTTCTATCCATCATCCTGTTTCTACCTCCAACACCTGCTAGTTTACAATAATAAATTATCTGAGCTTTTTTACATTCTTTGGACCAATCCAGATGCTGAAATCTGCACATTCAGTCAAATGAGGAACGATGCTTCCTCACATGCATCCCCCCCCCCCACACACACAGAGCAGCCAGCTGTTCTGTGTCTTTGCATTGGACATGTTCTGCTCATGCTGTCAGGTCACAGGACCGGTGGCCACCGCTATGAGATGTTCACCATAACACCCTGTGTGAATTAATTATGGCCAAATATAGCAAAACAAGTGGCAGTCTGCATTGTTTCAGGAGGTGAGGAAGAGATTTGAGGTCAGTGAGCGTAATTATCAAGATTAAGCTTCAGATATTCAAAGAATCCATCTGCAGGACACCAAAACATAACTGGCGTGTTTTATCCCGATGCCTCTGAGGAATAATTTGTCCTGCAGATGCTTTAGTCTCCTTAGAGATTTAAAAGCTTTGATGTAAATCAGGGTTAGGAATCAGTTTAAGGTTGTGTCACCCTGCAGGAAATGTCTTTAAGTGATTTTGTGTGTCTGTGTCACAGTGGCAGAGATGTAATACAACCTGACAGCTGCATTAACAGGAGACCAGAAAGGACCAGAACTCTGAGGTCAACGCCACCAAAATGTTTGAGATCAGGATGCTGTCAGACATGATGGCAGGAAGAGACGTTCGCGTGGTCCCAACGAGACTGCAGAGATGATCCATGAAGGCGTTTAAACTCACCTCACAGCTGTTGGCAGAAGGAATCTGAGTAACTGACTCATAAAAACAGCTAGAACCCGACTCAGAAGGTTTTGACACATCCACAGAGACACACTGGCTCTAAACTATTACTGCCCATGGAAACTTATAAAAAGCATTAAAAGCACAGTGTGTAAAGAATTATACTCTAGCACCACTCAGGTCAGAGTAGGTATTGCGTCTATGGTAGCCCACACGCATCAAAAAGGCAATATGTCAGGGTGGCGATCACATGCGGTTGGAGCAGAATTTCCTCCAATGAGCAAGGCTGCTACGGAAAGAACCGGCACCATCGCCACACAACGTTTAGAGGGAGGAGAACCTTCGAGTCAAAGCGCAAACGTGAAACTCGCAGCTTTATATCTTGCATGTCTCTAAACAGCTACGGTATTTCATGAAGGCGCATGACTATGGCGGGTTGACCACAGTCTATGTTTATAAAAATGTACAATTTCAAGCTAATGGGAATATTTCGAATAGACTTTGGTGAGAATTATTAATGAAAATGTTTATGAACAGGATACACAAATAGTATCCAAGTAAAATTATTACACACATCACACGCATTTACCAATTTCTGACTTAAAACAGACACTGTGTAATAGGGCTGTAACAATATTGGCAATATCACAATATCGTCGTAGTAAAATGACCACAATATCGTCGTGGTCTTGTCACGATATCGTACAGTACGTCTTGAGGTAAAAATAACACTTTTCAGTCTGCTCCACCGGAGCATAGCAAAGTAAACTACATAGACCATGATCCTTTGCTTCCGCGTCATCGGCCAGTTCGCCAATGGGAGTGCGTGCAGCCCACACAGCAAAGATAAACAAACATGGAGGATGGAGGCTACAGCGGTGAACGCAGCACGGAGGATTCCAGTCAAAGTATTTTATGTTGTGAGTCTTATTATCGTGAGCCTCCCCACAATATCGCAATAAATATCGTATCGTGAGGTTCATATCGTGACAATATCGTATCTTGAGATTTGGATATTGTTACACCCCTACTGTGTAAATGATAATTGTTTGCAGCTCCTTAAAGTTGTGGAACACGGAAAAAACATTTTTTAATGATTATTTCTGATTCTAATGGGTCACTCTGAGATTTTCATGCAGGCTGAACATGAACATAGTCTCCTCCACCTGTCTCCTGCATTAGCTTCTGATAGAAAATAGACTCTAGGTGAAACTCTAGGATTAGAAAATCCTGACAGATCTACGTCACACTGTCACTGAACATTCATGGACTCACCCAACTTGACTCACGACGGGGAAGGCTGTTGTTGGTTTAGCGTCCAGGAAACAGCAGAGAAGAAATCTTTTATATAGTGCCTCTCAAGATAAAAATCACAAAGATCTTCACAAGAACAAACAATTAAAAATAAAAAAAAGTAGGGCTGTCAAACGATTAATAATTTGAATCTAATTAATCACAGAGGGGTTGTGAATTATTTTATTTTACATTCCTCAAAATGACTGAAAAAGTAAATTTTCTGGTGTAAAAAAGGACAAAAAGCACATTAAACATTTTATAATTATTTTACAAAAATCAAGAGTTTATTGACATTGAAAATCAACGTCAGTTCAATAATTTTTTTTGACAGCCCTAAAAAAAGTAAAGAAATCAAAAAATTAAAAAATGATAAAAAAAATTATGAAAAATGAGAAAAGTAATAATTGTGATAAAAATGTGAGGAAAGGGGAAAAGAAAATGAATAAGAAAAGGAGCAGAGAACGTCTTGACTAGCAGAAGCTAACCATTAGCATTAGCAACACCGCCACATGGCAGAAGCTCATCCAGGCTTGTGTTATTTGTGGAGATAAAACATCAACGTTGCAAGTCAGTGGTAGAGTCGTGTTGCTGTTAGCCAATCTGAGGCAAGATGACCAAATATCAGGAAATAAGACTCCAAAACCTGCCATCTGAAGCCCAGCTGTGATGTGGCTCACTACAAGTTCCTGGAAATCAGGAACACATCAGGAACAAATCAAATTTTTTGAACGGATGTTCAAAGTGAACACTGGAAGTGATCACTCTGCTTCGTTCAAAACAGCCAGTCTTTTGAATGGCTTTTTGAGATAAATGGCTCTCGAATGAATGGAAAATGGTGCATTGGTATATTTTTTTCCCCCCAAGAACGACTTACAAGGCATTCATTCCTACTAGAGACTACTGCAAATGTATAGATAAAACAATTGTTCAACACCTCTAAAGAGCAAATTGCAGGTTAATTTTTTTTCCATCATCCATCCATCCATCCATCCATCCATCCATCCATCCATCCATCCATCCATCCATCCATCCATCCATCCATCCATCCATCCATCCATCCATCCATCCATCCATCCATCCATCCATCCATCCATCCATCCATCCATCCATTTTCTTCTGCTTATCCGGAGTCAGGTCGCAGGGGCAGCAGCTTAATGAGGGAAGGCCAGACCTCCCTCTCCCCAGCCACTTGGGCCAGCTCCTCCGGGGGAATCCCAAGGCGTTCCCAGGCCAGATGAGAGACATAATCTCTCCAGCGTGTCCTGGTTCTTCCTTTGGGTCTCCTCCCGGTTGGACGTGCCCTGAAAACCTCACCAGGAGGCATCCTAATCAGATGCCCGAGCCACCTCAACTGGCTCCTCTCGATGTGGAGGAGCAGCGGGTCTACTCCGAGCCCCTCCCGGATGACCAAGCTTCTCACTCTATCTCTAAGGGAGAGTCCAGACACCCTGCGAAGAAAACTCATTTCGGCCGCTTGTATCCGCGATCTCGTTCTTTCGGTCACTACCCAAAGCTCGTGACCATAGGTGAGGGTAGGAACGTAGATCGACCGGTAAATTGAGAGCTTCGCCTTTCGGCTCAGCTCTCTCTTCACCACGACAGACCGGTACAACGCCCCCATCACTGCAGACGCAGCACCAATCCGCCTATCGATCTCACGCTCCACCCTTCCCTCACTCGTGAACAAGACCCCGAGATACTTAAACTCCTCCACTTGGGGCAGGACCTCGTCCCTGACCTGGAGAAGGCATTCTACCCTTTTCCGACTCAAGACCATGGTCTCGGATTTAGAGGAGCTGATTCTCATCCCAGCTGCTTCACACCCGGCTGTGAACTGCTCCAGCGAAAGCCGGAGATCACGTTCTGACGAAGCCAACAGGACCACATCATCTGCAAAAAGCAGATTTTTTTTTCTAATTCATACAAAATGCTGTCCAAAAAATGCTATTTGAAATGCTTGTTGTAGGTATTTTGTTTTAAAATACATAACGGCACAGTTTTTTAGTAAAAAGTGTCCTTTTTCAGCAAAGCTTCTAAAAACGCTCTTTGTTCTAAATCTGACGTAACCAGAGGGAGTTGTAAGCTATAGGCGCTGCCTCAGCTCAGTGTGGAGAGTGGAGAGTTTTAGGGTAGAGAGGTCGTGCTGTGTTCACTAGTTTAGAATTGTGTTCATTTTGATAAACTATTGTTTGTGAAGGCTGTAGAAACTCCAGCCTGTCCGGACATCGAGTCCACGAGTTTCCAAATAAGATAAACAACGCCTCTATCTCCGTGACTGAGGGCTTTTTGTGCAGTTGAAAATACAGGACGTCTGTAGCCCAGAGCGTCGGTACCGGGTCAGGGAGGTCCGCACTGGCCTCCAGAGACCTGTGGCAGGGTTTAAAAAATTAAATGTGGATTTCTGGAGCTCAGATCACCATTGAAACCAGGTCAGAACCGCCGCCTGACCACCAGAAGAGATGCACAGCTCAGCGGGCCAGTCGAGCTGGATTCTGGGTCAGATCCAGCTCACAGAAGCTCGCATGAGCTCCAGAATCGGATGACAGGCGTCTCTCTCTCTCTCTCTCTCTCTCTCTCTCTCTCTCTCTCTCTCTCTCTCTCTCTCTCTCTCTCTCTCTCTCTCTCTCTCTCTCTCTCAAGTGCTAAACTACGCTAGGTGAACAGATATTAACGAGTATGACAGCGCTGACTGATGCTCATTAGTTCATTATTGTCAAGTATTAATGTTATATTAACTGACCAATACTATTTTAATTGTCTGCTACATGATAGTAATCTGTACTATATTGTGATGCTAGCACACGAGTTTAAGCTAACATCGTTAACTCACCAAGACACCTGCTGCTCTCCCGCTGCTTCTCCTCACATCACAGCTCAATTTATCCCTCTGGCTTGTCTCTGCCCTCTGAGACGTGCAGCAGACTCATAACTTTATGGTTTTTGTCCATCATAAGTATAATTATAAACATTTAAAGTTTTCTCTGTGTCAGAGCCGCATTAGAATCCATATTTGTCTCTGGATTAAGCTAACAGGACTCCCTTTGCTGACCTTTTGTTTGACAGAAGAAAAAAAATTCTCACAAAAATGACTCTAAAAGCCTAAATAATTTATGTATGTATAAATTTTTATTTAAAACGAGTTTATGTTATGTTTCTCTAAACATTGGTTCATGGGAGTCTCTAACTTGCGATTTTCTCTTTAAAGGGCAGTAGAATCTAAAGCCACATTTCCTTTGCTGTTGTTGAGTAAAGGCAGCTTGGTGGTTAGTTAGGACGCCCTACAGATGTGGACTAGACCGATGGACTCAATATAGACATGATCTGTACATCCATGCGGCGTTGACTGCAGGGAAAAGTCAGAGCAGTGTCTGAGCTTTTTTCTATGTAAATTAGTCATCTTGAAAAGGCGAGGGAGAAGTGCTTTGTCTTGAGGAAAGCTGGTTTAACTCTTTAGGTGCCAGAGTTAAAAAGAAATAAATTTGACATGACTATTTCAGAAGGTTGTAGCTTGAAAACAGAGATCAACATAAACTGTAAATGAGAAAACTCTTCATTATGACTCAAAGTTTGTGTTGGGAAAAATTCACTCATCTAATTTGGATATTATGATGTCATCAGGCTGCCATATTGGACTGCATAATTTTTACAGATGTTCCTTCTTATTTTTATGTTATTTTGAAATGTTCATTATATTTTTTTCATTATTTTCATTATTTAATTTATATAAATGTATAAAGTTCTTTTTATTTTTAATATTGTATTTGTTTATATTTATATTGGCCTCACTCAAGACAAAAGCTTTATAGCCATATTTATCAGGTTTTTTGGGCTTGTTGACCTTCCCTTGAATATAATGATTATTTGATCCAAGGAAAGTTCCTTGTGTGGACCATAGATAGCTGGAAACCGTAGAATATTCCTATCAATTATGTGATGCTTTCGCTTTCATATCTACCATGTCTGCCACTTTATGTTTGTTTGTTTTTTTTACATTACCGCTGTGTCACTTTCTTTCTCACTGGACAAGTGAATATCTTCATCAGAGGATGAATATTCTTCTTCAACCATTACCAGACAAAGAGCTTTGTCAACAATGAACAGACCTGTCGGCTTTGTAAGTTTTTCCTCTCTAATATTCACCCTCTGTGTTCTCCGCTTGTCCCCTCCTCTCCCTGTCGGGAGCGTCCTGGCATAAACTCCAAAAATTTCAATAGAAACACCCAAAAGTGTTGCTCAGATTGAAGTTACACCTTTCCACTATCTTCTGGTTTAGTAGTAACTTCATGAGGGATCATATTTGCAGCTGTGGCTCGTTAAACTCAGCAATGATGCTTGTGGCAATATTGCAACTTTGGCGCTTAAAGGGTTAAGTTAAAAGTTGTAGGTAGTTAAATGATTTGATTTAATTCAAATTACATTTTTAAGTTATGACTAACTTATAGTTTATAAGTAGGTTAATATCAGTTTCAACAAAAATTTTGAGTTCACTGAACATATTTGGGTTTACAGTGAAAATCCGTACAACCACAGCAAATTTAATGTAGAAACACGAAAGTACTTTTTATCTTCTCTGTTTCTTTCTCCTTAATGATTTACTCAAGACATCAATTTCACCCCATTTATACGACCTTGTTTCATGTCTGTTAATGTTAAACCTCAAGTTGACATTTTTATACGTAGATGTAACAAAAAGTAGAACTTCCACCAGCCTGGCTGTGTGGTCATTTAAGAATCAGTCAGTCAACCTTTATGCAGGAGGTTTGTTGTGAGAACAGCTGTTTGTAACGAACCCATCTGTCGTTCATTAATCTTTTGATTGGGCAGATCGGTTACTTTTTTTCTCTATTTCCTGTTGAAGCACTTAACTGAAAAATACACTAAAACATTAAAGATACAGTCACGTTTGGATAAAATGTTAAACATTATTCTTTTACACTGACATTATTGTATTGGTAATGTTATTATTAGTATTATCTTACATTGTATTTGAACCCTTATTGCCCCTAACAAATAGAAAACATAAAACTAGAGAAAAATCATTGTTTTTTTCTTGGTGTGGAAGTGAAAGGGTTAAGGTGGTGTACGTTTTAGCTCCTCCCCTCAAGGTGAGTCTTCTTAACTGGAAAAATTCACTCCAAATTTGTCATTAATGGGTTGATATTTATTCCAGTTTGAGCTTCAGCTCAGCAGTAAACTCAGACATGGTTTGATGACCCCATGCACCTGGTTAATGTGCTTGTTTACTCCATGTTGTGCAACAGATGAGCTCTCCATCACCCTTACCTCCAGGGAGTGCTGCATCTGTGGCGCTGGGCTGCAGGAGTCAGCCCACCCGGGTGTCTCCTGGAGAGAGGAGATCTGGCGACGCTGCTGCGGTCCCGTCAGGTTCTCATTCAGACACTGGTTTCAAATGATCCAGAGTTTCCTGTATCCTGGGAGAAATACAGGAACGTGGCATTATTATAAATATGACAGGAAATAATCAGCAGCTCCCTTCTGTTGGAAGCATCTTGTGATTAGCATATTTTCTGTCTCTTCAGCTGATTCTCAGTTTATTTAGAGAAACTAGGAGTTTTGCTCAGATAAATGAGAATACTGTACAAGCATCAACCTTTTAAAATTGCATCAGGCTTACCAGTGACCTCACTGATCCTCACATAGGAAATGAAATGCAAACTTCTTGCACAGCGTCCTTTCAGAGGGATATTAAAAGGGTGTAGGATAATACTTGTAAATCCTATTTGGGTACAGAGAGGAGCAGAAAATGTGACCTGGGTGATCTGGATGAAATTGAATGTAGGATGGATTTCATTTCCTTTTGTCAGTTGTATTATTCCATCCAGATGAGCTTTTTCTGAAAGCGTCGGCAGCTTTTAGACCGTATATGATGTATAGAAACATGGCAACCACTGCCTCAGGTTGGTTTAGAGAAATTCAGCAGAATCTTTCTGGCCCCTCATTGACCCCATCCAAAACCCAGAAGGAGCCTTTTGTTCCTCCTCAGAGTTTGACTTCCTCTTTGGATTCATCTGTTGTAACACAAATGATATTAATAAAATGTGAAGAAACTTCACTTTGAAGACTCAAAATAAAAATCATGAAGCGCTTCACAAAAACAAAAAATTAAAAATAGATGATTAAAAGATATCTTAATATGGAAAAAGGGAAAATGGAAATTTTTTTAATTAAAAAATGAGAAGCACGAAAGAAAATGAATAAGAAAAGGTAATATGGGATTCCAGGAAAGACAGAAATGGTAGAAAGGGCAGCATGAAGAGAAGCTAGTGAGGAAGAAACAACCAAAGGTCCCACCAAAGCCACCTGAACAGGTGAGTCTTCAGCTGCTTTTTAAAGGAGACCACTGAGTCCACTGATCTCAGGCTCAGGGGGAGAGAGTTCCAGAGTCTGGGGGCCACAGCAGCAAATGATCTGTCACCTTTGGTCTTTAGCCTGGTGCTGCACAACCAGTAGGCTTTGATCACTGGACCTCAGGGACCTGTTGGGGGTGAGGGGACCAAGAAGATCACTAATGTATGATGGTGCTTGTCCATGTAAGGCTCTAAAAACCAGAACCAGGATCTGGAAAAGAACCCTGAAGTTAACCAGCAGCCAGTGAAGCTGGAAGAACAAAAATAAAGGTCCTTCCAATGCCATCTTATCACACTTTGTTGATCTGGAACTTTTCATAGAAGTTAATGCTGAACTGTGTTCAGATCAGGAATGGGTGGGCTATTTATATATATATATATATATATATATACACTCTTAAAACGCCTGGGTTAAAAATAACCCAACTTGGGTTGCTTTGTAACCCAAGTGCTGGGTGAGAAAAGGACCGAGCCAACCATGGGTTATTTTAACCCAGGGGGTTGGGTTATTGATTTGACCCAGTATATTGGGTTATGTTTTCTACCCTAAAAATGGGTTAAAATGACCCAACTGTACAGTTAAGGTTACCCAAAAGTGGGTTAAAAAGAAAACCCAACACCTGGGTTATTAAATTACTAATACTTGGGTTAAAATGACCCAATTCCACAATAAAATGTTATTGAAAATAAAAACACTAAATAAATATCTAAATAAACAAAAATGAACATAATGAGAGAGCCATGTGTCAATCAATTATTTATTGACCAATAAAATCCTACATTTTAGAAAAACAATGAAATTGTAGATAAGCAGATTTAAAAAAACATTCATTTCTGTAACATGTTTAGCTCATTCAGTCTGAATAAATATATTTTTCAATGCAATTATGCATCTTAAGTGTTCAAAATTTTAATGTCTTTAAAACAGACATTGGAACAACTGCAAAATGTCCATTAACATATTTCAAGAATGCTAACTTACCAGTACCAAAATGTCAACCTTACATCACTGCCAACTGAGCTCTCAGTAGTTTCACTGCATTTGATTCGTGTCCTGGGATTTCAAAGATGACGGTCTGAATGAACTCCCAAATCTGTGCACATGCTTTTGGGTAGTTAACGTCAAACACGAAAAATGTTTTAAAACAACCATCAATTGCACCCAAAAGTGATGGGTATTCCAGAGCAGTCCCACCGATGATCACAAATGCTTGGGAGCTTTGTTGGTCCTCCCCAAGCACAAGGACATACGGGTATTCTGTAGTGGCCCCGTTGAGGTATTCCACCATGTTTGTTCCAGCCTGAGAAGGGGATCAAAAAAGAAAAAAAGAAAGGGAACATGTTTAGGCATAAAACTTCTTATGTTCTTCCTGTGTTTATTTTCCATCTCCATTGTTTTTTCTTGCTTTAAACACAGTATAGTGATGTTTCTTTACCTTAATTTACTGACTATTTCGGCGACTCACTGCCGCCATCTTCAGAGTCATGCCCACGCTCTTCAGGGCATGACTCTGAAGATGGCGGCAGTGAGTCGCCGAAACCGTCAGTAAATTAAGATAAAGAAACATCACTATACTGTGTTTAAAGCAAGAGAAACCAATGGAGATGTTTAGGCATAAAAATATGCTTTCATAACTATTGTGGATGCATATTTGGAGCAGGCTGTAAAAATAATGAACTCACAGGCTGGATGTCAATGAAGGCCTTGCGACTCTCCAGGCTGCTTGGTCGAAAAACTCTCCTACCAACTTTAAATGGTGCAGATGGGAGAAGCACTGGCAGCACCAGTAAAGCAGCATCTCCCAGTCTCTCTGTAAAGTGGAAAAATGTCAAATTTCTTTAGATGACATAACTTATGAATATTAAACCACACTGGCATAGGATGACACCTCTCAAAACAGTCATACAGCAGGTTTGCAATGTGCAGTGCCCTGGCTGAGATAATTTTATGACAATGTCCTTTTTTCATTCCAGAAGAAAGGGGGAAAAAAACATTTTTTAGCAATCTGCAAAACTGCTAAAGATATTGTTAACCAACTTAAATAGTTTTGTATCCACAAAGAAGTTGGACCTTCAAGACATCATGAGGGACCAAGCACATTGTGATTTTTTTTGTCATTTGCAAATTTTCAATCATTGGACAAAATAATTATATGAAATTTGGCAAGGATTTTAGCCTCAAGAGGTCATTCACCCTGCTGAAAAAACAGCATAGACCAGCATAGCTGGTTACCAGTATATGTTGTGTTTGGTGCTGGTTGACCAGCATACCAGCACCAAACACAACATATGCTGGTAACATCTATGCTGGTCTATGCTGTTTTTTCAGCAGGGCACTGAAAAAACTTTTTTTACTTATTATTTTTAAAAATGATCTGCTTCCGATAGAAAATAGATGGGGAAACTCTAGGATTAGAAAAGCCTGATTGCTCTATGTTAAGCTGTCGCTTGGACTCACCCATATTGGCTCGCGACGGGGAGGCTGTTGTTGGTTTAGCATCCAGGAGAAAGAGCACAGAAAGTCTTTGCAAGTAGAAGCTACCTGTTAGCATTAGCAACTCCACCACACAGCAGAACTCCTCCAGGCTTGTGTTATTTGTGGAGATAAAACATCAACGTTGCAGAGCAAACAGAGTCAGTGGTAGAGTTGTGTTGCTGTTAGCCAATCAGAGGAGAGATGTTCACATATCAGGAAGTTAGACTCCAGATCCTGTTGTCTAAAGCTACTTTCTCCTCAAACTGAAATCTCCATCCTGAAACTTGTGCACCAGAGCTCTTTTTTCCCCAGAGTACGACTTACAAGCCATTCATTGTGGTGATCTGATGTGGTAGTGCACCACCAGTGTGTTCTGTCCCTTAAGTGTAGTTTAGGCCAAAATGTTATAAAAACTTGGTGTGGTTCCCTTGTTTAATCAATACATTTGCAGTGGTTTCTAGTTAGAATGAATGTCTTGTAAATCATACTGTGGGAAAAAAAAAAGCTCCAATGCAGCAGTTTCCGGAACTAGAAAAATGCCACATCAGAGCTGAGCATCAGATGGCAAGATTTTGAGTCTTTTTTCCTGATATTTGGACATCTGTCCTCTGATTGGCTAATAGCAACACGACTCTACCACTGACTGTTTCCTCTGCAACGTTGATGTTTTATCTCCACTAATAACACAAGCCTGGAGGAGTTCTGCTGTGTGGTGGAGTTGCTAATGCTAACGGTTAGCTTCTACTAGCCCAGACGTTCTCTGCTGTTTCCTGGACGCTAAACCAACAACAGCCTTCCCCGTCGTGAGTCAAGATGGGTGAGTCCATGAATGTTAAGTGACAGTGTGACGTAGATCTGTCAGGATTTTCTAATCCTAGAGTTTCACCTAGAGTCTATTTTCTATCAGAAGCTAATGCAGGAAATAGGTGGAGGAGACTATTTTCATGTTCAGCCTGCATGAAACACTCAGAGTGACCCATTAGAATCAGAGATAATCATTAAAAACATGGTTTTCACCTTTAAGAATTGAAAGCGAAATTAAATAATGTTGATGAAAATTTTGTGAAAAGTGAATACCTGCTGGAAGCAACTCTATGTTGAGAAGAAGGTTAGCTGTGTTTTCTTTTCTGGCCATGCGGATGATCTTTGGTGAGAAAACAGGGTTCCAATTCTCAGTGAATTTCCCAGAGGACTCGGGGTGTAGCACAGAGAAATCCTGAGAAATCTTGAAAAAGAACAAAAAAGAAAAGAAAAACATATTTTGTTACACACAACAACTGATTTGGGGAAAATGCCTGTGTGAGAAGATTTCTCACCATGCCTGGTGTGTCAACCAAACGAGGAAACTCAGCAATGACTTCTTTCACCGACATTGTCCCGTTGCTTCTAATCCACTGCGCCCGGTGGATGGAGGTCTCCAGCATATACTGGGCGACTTGTGATGGTGGCCAGATATTATTTTTTAGCCATTCTGTTAACTGGATGGCCCGTTCTGGAGATAAAGTAGGCTCTGTTGTAAACCAAAAAAAAAAAAAAAGAAATAGTTATAAATCTGACAAGTGATGACAGATCACACCTTTGTGATTTAAAAAACCTGTAATAGTTTGATTTCAGCAAATGGCCTAAAGAAAAAAGATCAACCATTAGTTAGATTGTGAAAATAACACAAGTTAGTTGTACCAGGCAAAAGGAGTCTGTTTTCTTGTAGCACTTGACGTGCTGGTGGAATCTGGCTGCCAGAGCGGGACCTCTTTCGAACATTGCGGAGACGCTCCTCCAAAAAGCCTGTTGCAGGTTTATTTTTTCTTCCTGGGGTGAACCATGCATCCTAAAGTTTAAAAGGAACAGGGAAGAATATAAATATAATTAGGAATTACAGAACCAGCAGCAACTCTGCAATTAGGAGTTTTTTTAAAAAAAATTTCCATCCATCCATCCATCCATCCATCCATCCATCTTCTGCTTATCAGAACTCCCTCTCCCCAGCCACTTGGGCCAGCTCTTCTAGGGGAATCCCAAGGCAAAGATGAAAATAGTCTCCTCCACCTATCTCCTGCATTAGCTTCTGATAGAAAATAGACTCTAGGTGAAACTCTAGGATTAGAAAAGCCTGACAGATCTACGTCACACTGTCACTTAACATTCATGAACTCACCCATCTTGACTCACGACGGGGAAGGCTGTTGTTGGTTTAGCGTCCAGGAAACAGCAGAGAATGTCTGGGCTAGTAGAAGCTAACCGTTAGCATTAGCAACTCCACCACACAGCAGAACTCCTCCAGGCTTGTGTTATTAGTGGAGATAAAACATCAACGTTGCAGAACAGTCAGTGGTAGAGTCGTGTTGCTGTTAGCCAATCAGAGAGATGTCCAGATGTCAGGAAATAAGACTCCAAATCCTGCCTTGTTAAGCTCTCCTCTGATGTTGCATTCTGCTAGTTCCTGAAACAAACGCATCTGAGAGAGCCAGCCCCTTCCCCCAAATATCAGGAAATAAGACTCCAGATCCTGTCCTGTTCTGCCACTCTCTCCTCCACAGGCACTTCTGTCCCCCCCACATGCAATTTACAAGGCATTCTTTCCTACTAGAGACTTCTGCAAATGTATTGACCAAGCAAGTGTCCCACACCTTTAAATATTTATAATATTGTGGTTTGAAACTTTACTTACATAGCCTGTGCCATGACTGTCCTTCAGGCATGGAAACTGCTCCACTATTGATGATGCCAGTAATACCTTTGTCCCTGAAGCTGGACTTCACAACAAAAATGAAATATTACTTTATTATGAAACACCCACATTTTTTGATTTTTATTAATATTTTTAAATCCAGAAATTGTGATACAATGCTCCAAATAATTTAGGCGATAGCTACAGTTCTAAGGTCTGTATTAAATAATGCAATAAAAGGGGGTTAAAAATAGGGTTAAAAGATACTCACTTCTCTCCAAAGCACTCTATCAGGTGTGACACAAGTATTCTGACCATGGATCTTCTCTCACTTATAGAGATGTGATGGCTTTCTTCAAGACTGTGAACTATTGATCTCCCATCAGGTGTTTTGTTGAGGATCTCGTGGATATTCTAATATTTTGTAGACAGAGAAAAAATGTCAGTCTAGTTAAATCTGCCAAGACCGCTTATGACCTCAGTACAGCCTTGGGAAAAGTTAGATGAGATTTTGTAAAGTAAATGACAAGAATAAGACCAATTTTTAATCCTGCATAGATTGTAAGACTCACAAACGTTGTTCCATCCTCTACAGGAGCCAAGGGCTGCAATTCACCAGCTGGTGTAGAGTCAATGGGCTCAGTTGGTTTAGGGCTCAAATCCTGATCAAAAAAGGATATATCAGATTTGTTCACAATATTAAAACACAATCAATGACAGACCACCAAATAAATCATGTTAATGAACACAAAATATCCAAGTTTTATGTTAAAATATAGTCAGTGAGATTTATTTGTTTATTATATGGATACTTACAATAATAATGTTGTTGACAAATCTGATACCTCTCCACAGTATTAATTTTAATAAAATATCAAAGTGTAAATGGATTTGAATTGTTTTTAATTTGCCAGAAAAGAGGTAGTACCAGGTCGAAGTTCAAGACAAGGTTTATGTAGCTACACTTAATAGTCCATCAGTTTTAAAACAGCCTGTATCTCAGTGAAATGAAAAAGTCACTGCAATTCTCCTTGTAGGGTTTCACAGCATGGAGAGGGTGATAGTCAGCAATGGAATCAACTTCCACTGCTTCAATCACTGAGGTAGGGGATACAGTGTAGGCAAAAAAATGCCTTTCGAAGCTGATCGTTTCCCATTTTTTTACAATGAGTTTGACTTTTGAGGGAAGTACCACAATGCTCTGAATGGTTCCAAACTGAGGCTCACCATCGCTTTTATGAGACAGAAATAGTGCCATTCCTGGCCTGTAGTTAGTACCCTTGTACTTAATCCAAGATGGCAAGTACACTTCTGTAAAAACAGCAACTCCTTCAAAACCACTTTTAACCTTCTCAAAATCTTCTGTCATACCAAGGAGTTTGGTATATCCTGGACCAACTTCGAAGTCATGAGAAAACACCTGGCCTGACAGTAGAGTGTAACACATCATTATTTGATGTCTGTAGGCTTGGGTTTTACAAATGTTACGAAAGTTGCAGGTGATATGACTCACTCTTTTGAAAAACCCATGTTTTGCCTCAAAGCGCATTGACCAGAAATGAACCACAGGCCCCAGTTTCCTTATGGCTCCCGGATAATGAAGCATGAAATGGTGTTTAGGTTTCAGATGTCTGTCTGGGAAGAGTTCCAAAAAAAGATAGTGGTGCTCCTCAATGATTTTGCCCATAAAGACTACTGCTCCTTCGGTTAAAGAAGGAGAAAATATTAACTCCATTCAGCTCAACAATGTAAGAAGCAACTCCCAGTATTTGTTGTCCTCTGGAATCAAATCTCCTATCATGAGGGGCAGCAGTCTTAGTAGGCACCATGTTTGTGATGCTGATTGCCTAAGTGCAGCATTAGGATTTTTCAAGTCCTGGGGTTTGATGTTAGATGGCTTGTTGTGGACATCACAAAATCCGTAATCAAAGCTTGTCAACCTGTAGTTCAGCTGTTCAAGAGTGAGGATTTTTTGTTCAATCAATGCATTGAGCACAAGCTTAACTTCATAACCACCAATCCCTTCGAGGATATCATGCATGACATCAGGAGCAACATTATCAGTTACATGGTAAAACTGCAACTTGTTAAGAGAACACTCTCTCTTGATGCCAGTTTCTGCTGGTTTGTGTAGAAGTAAGTCTGAGAGGTAATTAACCTTGTCACGCATTGATGAAGGATCTTCAACTGTCTGTACCCTCAACGTTTCTCTGTGAACCCGACACCACCGACACACACTGTTGCCTGCAAAGCTTTCGATGTAACCAAGGATGCCATTAAGTCCTAGGTTATCTCCACAGACCTGTGCCACTCCAGCTTTAACATTGCCTGTAAAGAGTGTGGTATTGATATGAAAGCCATGCAGTTCCATTTCTTTGATCTCATTCACAATTGGCTCCAAAATTGTGTTCATTCCATATGTTTTCACATCATCTGTTTTGTACACTGCCAACAAGAAATGAGATGTTAAACTAGAAAGATATTCTTGTGGCAAACATCTCATTGTGAAATAGATGAAACCAAGTTTGTGGACTGATGTTTTTGAGCCAAGTGGATTTACCATCTCACACTCATCACTGTAAAGGACCAATGGAATAGAGAAATCTTCACAAAAAAGGGGATTAGTTCCAAATATTGTGCCATCTCTAAAATCCTCAAGGGCTGTATTTTCAAGATTTCGCCACTCAAAGATCTTCTCTATTGTTCCTGGACTTTCCAGAACAAGCTTCAGCATGGGTTTCAGGGGAACATACTGAAAAGTGTCCCGAACAGCAACTTGTTTCACAGTCCCTGACTCACGGTCAGTCACTTGAGTATAGGAAAAGCCTGGGAGAGGTACTGCCTCTGGCTGTATAAAGAATCCAGACTGTGTAAAATATTTCATTTGCTTGTACTCTGATTCAAAGCCTTGAAATGGCTCAGATGCGACTGTGAACTGCTCCATGAGCTCCTCTGCTTTTGGAGTCTCAGAGTGACCTATCTCTTTTAAGAAAGAAAGTGTTTTTCTCTTTAAACTACAAACTACATCTCTCATTAGACTGGATGTGTGTTCAACAACATCTCTAATGCCACTGAATGTCTGTGAAGACTTTGCTTTCAACCTAGCTAAGAAGAGTGCAACTCTGTCCTTTATGTTGTCATCTTCTAGCTCATCCCATTGCTCTGCTCTGGTCTCGTTACATTCCACCTCACTTAGCACACTTAAATGTTTGTCTTCTGAACTTTCAGGGATTTCAAGCGTGCTACCATCTTCTATTTCAGTGTCAAACTCAATAGCATGCCCCATTATGTGTCGTCTAAATGATCTCATTTGATTAAATGTTCGATGGCACCCAGTTTGAGCACACTGGAAATAAGTTGAAGTGGAATATACATTATGCATCACTCTCAGGTGGTTAAATAAATGCCTTATGTTATGGCCTAAAGACCTTTTACATTTAAAGCACACATAACCCATTTTGTCCTGAACTATGACACTGGGCATACCTCAAGAGACTTTTTTAAATGGTGCAAACATTTGTTTGCGTGGTCCCAGGAGAGGTATCAGAGTAATCAAGCAGTTAGCATCCAGGAGGAAAAAGCTGTCCTTGTCAATCTTTTCAGCTGGGAAAAAAAAGGAAAATTTGATTTAATAAAAAACAAACCACACAAATAGATGGTGACCATAACCACCCTTTTCCCATATAATTACTCATTTACATTTAATTTTTTTTATCTATCTCATACCTTCAAAAGCAGGGGTGTACTCAGACAGGTTCCATTCCAGAAGTTTCTCCCTTACAAACTCGTCCATCTTTCAGAAATAAACAGAAACAGCTTTAGAACAATTTCAAATCTTCTGATTTTGATTGTCATTTAGGTCTTGATTTTACCAGGTGGTAGTGACCCAAGAAAATTAAAAAGTCAAATTGCGATGTAAAAAAAATAACTTGCAGTCTTGTCAGCGACATATTAGCACATTTTTGAATAATAAAATAACTCCGGTACATCATGTCACTAGCATAACATTAGTTATGATTTCGAAGTAATCTGAACGCGGCAGTGACGGGACGTGCATGCTGCAGGAGACAGCTGGAAAGGCAAAACAACGAGTTCTGTCGGCAACAGGAGCAGCTGTAAATGATTGTAACCTGCTATTTTCCAGGGGGGAGTGAGGAAACTGACCTATGAAAACTGAAACTCACCTATTAGTCAGTTGTCTCAGTCTGTTGACAATCTTCTGGTTTCATATTTACAAAGATACAAACGCAATCTGCATAGCAACAGTTAATAAAAACAGCGTGACAGCGGTGCATCCACATCGAAATGAAATAGTAGCACAATGAGCTAAACTAGCTAGCAGGAAGTGTCTGTACTGGACAGTAGCCTCAAGCGCCCCCTTCTGGAGGGGATGCCACGATGCCAATATTCTTCTTTTATTCTGTTTCAACCTGAAAGGCCTATCCTTCGACATAGTTTATTGAAAACTCGAGCGGAACGCGCAGGACAAACGTGAGATTAGTTTAGCTGGACACAAAAGGTGAAAGGAACAGGAAGCCAGAGACCAGTACTTTCCAATAAAAGATCGAGAGAAAAAAAGGAGGGAGCGCGTTAGATCGAAATGTCGTTCAGGGCACTGGTAGTTGTGACGCCGATTTTGTGTTCCATCTTATTAACGGATGGACGTAGTTGTCTGTGAACGCAGCCATCCTCGCTTCGAGCGAATTCTGTGTGTGTGTGTGTGTGTGTGTGTGTGTGTGTGTGTGTGTGTGTGTACGTGCGTGTACGTGCGGCGACGGGGAAGACGAATGGAGGGGTAGCGCCGCAATTTGTAGGAAACTGATGGGTTCTGGAAGATTTGAGCTCGTGTAGTGGGGTTTTCTCAGGATTGTTGGTGGCACTGATGCTTCTTCGATTTTCAAGCTATTTATAATCCTCACATTTCCCTGTAAAAACGCAACAGTATATACATCGGTGCCAGCAAGCTAACTAGTTAGCTAGCTATATGATTTGGTTTTCTGAAATGATAGGCTAAATTACTTTATTAGTTCATTGAATGGCGGTATCATCTTCTGCTGTCAACAAGTTCACACAATTCATCTTAAAACACTTTATCATCAACATTTTACCTTCTTAATCCTTTTTGGTGTCAAGGTCCAGTCTTGTCATCCTCTGGATTAAAATGGCAGAGCTGGTTCACTGAACAATAAGAATCATTCTTTTTCCCTCCAATTTTAACCCAATATGTTGGGTCAGAATGCTTGACCCAATGGTGGGTTAAAATGACCCAACCGTATGATTTTCAGCCTCAACCCAACAGTTGGGTTGGCAAAATAACCCAGGCATTTTTAGTGTGTATATATATATATATATATATATATATATATATATATATATATATATATATATATATATATATATATATAGGAAAAGACACATCTGGTGGTCGTGGAAGAGTCTTTTTGAGAAGGGCCAAATGGTCCTTTTAGTCCCCCCCGCAAAACTTCCTAACATCAGTCTCCTCAAGCCTTCGTCTCAGCTTCAGCATGCAGGTTGCTGAAGGCGTCTTCTTCAGGGAGACTCAAGCACAAGATCTGGCTGCAGACATCAAGATGACGTGCTCCTTACCAAAAATGGAAATACCACAATCGGAAATACAAGATGGCAGATTATTACCTCTAGTTTTTTTTTTTCTTCAAAACTTTTTTGGAGTCGCAAACTTAACTTTTTAAACTGGCATACTTTTAAATATCTTCATGTTGAAAATATTTAAATGCTTTTAATGTAAATATATTTACATTTAACCTACGTTTAAATCTCAAATTATGGTAGAATAGTAAAGTCCTTTGACCCTCAGACAGGAAGTTTAGGCGTAACAGCAGCAAAAAATATATTCACTACACTAATAAAAAGGCTGTACGGGGAATAAAAAAGTATATGTAAAATACGAGCAACAATAAACTAGCCAACCTTCCAAGATGTGTTCACAAAATCGTACTGGCTAAATATTCAGTTTTATTGTTAAGCCGCAGAAGCAGTTTTGACCGACCCCAATACTGGAATCAGTACCGCAACAGTGAAAAACACTTCAGCAGCACTCCTGCTCCCTCACCTGCATCAAAGCGTTGTTTCAGAATATCCCTAACACTGTTCTATATGTGTATCATAGCAAAAAAAAACTTCCTTTCATAAACATTTTATTTTGTACATAAACTAATTCCCGGCATCATGGAGTTCTCTGCTGAGTAGCGATTCATTCCTTTCCATTCCTGCTAGACTTTATCACCTGAAAAACATGCACACAAGGATTAATTCACACATTGTCAAATGTTTTCTAAAATTACTTACATACTAATCATTATTAATTACTCTTACACTAGGCTTTACAACTGAGCAGCTCCTCAGCATCCCAAAAATGTCCATAACATCTAATGATGACCTTTTAAAGGGATTAGAGCTGCTGAGATCACGTTGAGTAATGTGCAAAAAAACACCTAATGAGCATGTGTGTGTGCGCGCGTGTGTGTGTGTGCGTGCGTGTGTGTGTGTGTGCGTGCGTGCGTGTGTGTGTGCGTGTGTGTGTGCGTGCGTGCGTGTGTGTGTGTGTGTGTGTGCGCATGCGTGTGTGTGTGTGTGTGTGTGTTTTGGTCAGGTGAATGTGTTTAAGTGCCATCTTGTTTTGTTGAGTCACAGATGCAGTGACACTGCTTTGCACCTCTGGAACAAGGCCATCAAAAGGAGTTGTGTCTGTGTCACCTGAAGAAGTGTAAAAATAATTTATGATCTATATTTTAAGCCTCTGCTAACTCCTGAATGATTTTCAGCTAAATGTAACCAAAACCATTAAATAATAGTTTCCTCCATAATACTTCAGAAATCACTACTATCACATAAAAAGGCCACACACCTGTGTGCTATAGCCTAATTTAGACACATACATCCAACATTTAACAACAATCATGTACTATTAACATTTACTAACAGATCTTCCGTTTATTAAAAATGTAAAACATAAATATGACTCTGTCAGCCTAGTGGGAATATCTTAAATGGAGGTTATTTTTTTTTCTAATTCATATAAAATGCTGTCCAAAAAATACTATATTTGAAATGTTTATTGTGGGTATTTTGTTTTAAAATACATAACGACACTAGCCTAGTGAACTAGACCAATTCTTGCTTTGCAGAGTTTGGTCTAGGCACGCTTCATTGGAACCCTCGCAGCCCAAACCACTGCTGTGTCTATCCAATCACAACTCGCTATAGTTTTGGTTGGGCCAATCACAGCGCTCTATATCATGGGCCAATCACAGAGCGGGAATAGCCGATGACATCAGCGCTGCGGCCGCGAACGCCGCGAACCCAAGCAACATGGCGGCAACTCGGAAAACACGTTCGTTTGAAACGGCTTTGTCATCAACATTGGATTATTTAGACTCCAACGTGTGTAAGTCTGTCTGATATACTTAGCGGCTTCTTATTTTTATCAAACAAAGTAGTGCAATGTCCCAGTACACCTGATATTCGCGTGTTTTTCATACAAAAACGACAGAAATCATTGAAGCTAGACGCTATTAAAGCCTCCCGCTTTTCCGTCGCTGTGATTACGTCATGTTGTTAGTCACTCTGATTGGTCCTAGCGCTATCCAATTGCGTGCTGACATTTTGAAAGACAACCGTAGATCCCGCCTCACGACTGAGAGCCGTCAGTGGTTCGTGGCCAGACTATATATACACATATATAGGATGGCTTGCCAGGCTATAACGACACAGTTTTTTGAGTAAAAAGTGTCCTTTTTCAGCAAAGCTTCTAAAAACGCTCTTTGTTCTAAATCTTAAACTCTGACGTAACCAGAGGGAGGTCTAAGCTAGGTGCTGCCTCAGCTCAGTGTGGTTTTAGGGTAGAGACTCCGTTATTGAGTCACTGAGTTAGTGTGTGTGTTCACTAGTTTATGATTATGTTCATTTTGATAAACTATTGTTTGTTGAGGCTGTAAAAACTCCAGCCTGTCCGGACATCGAGTCCACGGGTTTCCAGATAAGAAAAACCTCCATCTCCGTGCCTGGGTGCGTTTTGTTCAGCTGAAAATATGAGACTTCACTTCTGCTTCAGCTATGAAAACGCCCCAGCAATGTGATGGAGTTCCTCGGATGAGAGGCTTTTAAAAATAGCCGGCAGGCTTCTGGCCACATCAGCGTCGGTAACAACTCATGGAGGTCCGCGGTGACCTCCAGAGACCCGTAGCAGGGTTTAAAAATGTAACTGCAGCTTCTGGAGCCTTGATCCGCGTCAGAACCAGATCAGAACCACTGCCCTGACCTCCAGAAGAAGATGCGCGGCTCAATGGGCCAGTCGAGCTGGTTTCTGGGTCGGATCCAGCTCACAGCAGCCTGCATGAGCTCCAGAACCAGATGACAGGTGTTCTCTCTCTCTCTCTAAAGTGCTAAACTACATTACGTGAACGGATATTAACGAGACCGCTGACAGACGCTCATTAGTTCATTATTATCAAGTATTAATGTTATATTAACTGACCGATACTATTTTAATTGTCTGCTACATGATAGTAATCTGTACAATATTGTGATGCTAGCACACGAGTTTAAGCTAACATCGTTAACTCACCAAGACACCTGCTGCTCCCCCGCTGCTTCTCCTCACACCACAGCTCAATCTCTTTGCTTTGGCCGATCGTTTCTTCCTCTGGCTTGTCTCTGCTCTCTGAGACGTGCAGCAGACTCATAACTGTATGGTTGTGGTCCATCATAAGTATAATTATAAACATTTAAAGTTTCCTCTGTGTCAGAGCTGCATTAGAATCCATATTTGTCTCTGGATTAAGCTAACAGTACTCCCTTCGCTTACGTCACGTTGGTTTGGCAGAAAAATCATTGTTCTCACAAAAATGACTCTAAAAGCCTAAATAATTATTGTATGTGTACATTTTTATTTAGAATGAGTTTTTATTTAGAATGAGTTTCTATTATGTTTCTCTAAACATGGGAGTTCATGGGAGTCTAACTTGTAATGTTCTCTTTAAAATAAACGGGTACGCACATTTTTCCCTTGTGGACTTACACCCATATGGAACAACTCTGACATGTTCATGATCTTCAACCGTAACTTACCGCAATCAACTTGCCACTCTAGTATTGTTTCCCTGGATGGTACAGAACTACAACTTGTCAGTTCCTATAAGTATCTGGGTATCTGGCTTGACAGCACACTTTCATTTGACATTCACATTAATTCATTACTCTCTAAAGTCAAGTCAAGGATTGGGTTTCTATACCGCAACAGGTCATCCTTTACTCATTCTGCAAAGCAAACCTTGGTCAAAATGACAATCCTTCCCATCTTAGATTACGGTGACATCATCTATAGGACTGCTTCCAAAAACCTTCTTCATAAACTCGATGTCATTTATCACTCAGCAATCCGTTTGGTCACTGGTGCCCCTTTCACTACTCATCATTGTGATCTGTACTCACTCGTTAACTGGCCATCACTCCATTCCCGCAGGTTGTTACATTGGTATCAATTTATATACACCGTCATATCTTCGCTCATTACTCATCACTTCCAACAACCAGCGCATTTTACGTTCCAGTAACCTAATCTCTATGGTTATTCCCAAAGCTCGCACCTCCTTTGGCCGCTCCTCATTCCAGTTTGCTGCTCCCAATGACTGGAATGAACTGCAAAAATCACTAAAGCTCACTACCTACGTTCCATTATCTACCAACAATTCATTGCATTCAATAGTTTCTGATCAATGTTCCTGCTTCTGAGTACTTAAAGATTGTTTTAAGTCTGTTTTGATGGCTTGTACATATTATATATGACAACAGTCCTTTGTTTTTATGTCTAGCTGTTTTATCTTATCTTTATCTGCATTTTTTATCTTATCTGTTTTTATCTTATCTGTTTGTTTAAAGCTAACTATGTGTCTGTTGCTGCTGCCTCTTGGCCAGATCGTTGTAAATGAGAATGAGTTCTCAATCGACTCATCTGGTTAAATAAAGGTTAAATAAAAATAAATAAATAAACATGTTGCAAAGTAAAAAAGTTTTGAACTTCACTTGGAAAGGAAAAGGAATATCCAACTTTGAGCATAAAATCCAAGGTGCTAAGTTTCTACCATTTCAGGCCCTGGTTGATACATATGGAACTGACAGAAATAAATATTTAGAATATGTTCAACTGAAAACCTTTATTCAATCAAGATTTAATATTAGCCATCTTGACTCAGAGCTTCCATCAATAATCACAAACGTCCTAAAAATCCAACCCCCAAAATGAGTATCTAAAACGTATATAACAATCTCCATGGTGTAATAATCCCTCTCTCTGCCTGTTTCTAAATGGGAGAGATTTATCTATGAACCCCAACTTAAACTGGTAGAATGATATCTGTAAAAACACATTTAAAATGACTCAAAACCGCAATTTACAGTTAATTCACTACAAAGTCCTGCACAGAATACACTACACAGGGCAAAGATTGTTCCTGATGGATCTGAGACAAACTGGTGTATGTAGAGACTGCACGAGGGATCCACCTGATACCTATCTGCATCCTTAAAAAAACGTCCTTCTTCCCTCTTTCTTCAAGTGATCACGGTGGACAGGAAATCCTCCAGCCTGCGGCAGTTTCTGTGTCTGCTTGTTCTCCTGAGCGTAGTCTGCTGTGTGTGTGTGCTTGTGTGCATGCGCGAGTGTATGTGCACTTGTTAACGACTCGTTTTTCTGACTGAGAAACTCTGAGAGCACGCAGGGGGGTTGAGGGGGTTGCTGTTAATCACTGCCTCCGTGCCACTATCTTGGTCCGCCAGACAACACCTCCTTTAGGTGCATTTATCTAACAGGAAGTGTGTGTGAATTAAGTCTCCACCCATGGTGTGACTCACCCTTTAACAATCCAAGGGGTTCAAATGAAGGCAACTGGACTTCTTTGGTTTCTTGAAGACGTTTCGCTTCTCATCCGAGGAGCTTTGTCAATTCTGACTGGAATATGGGAGGGTCGATCTTATAAACTGTAGCTGTCTATTGTTGCTCAACGAGCAGCATCTGCCTGTGAATGCCCCTCCTCCCTACCTCTTGATGGGTCGTTAGCATCGTTAGCCTCTATTGTTTGTGAGTCGTTGTTTTGATTAGATGCAGGAGGGTGTGAACTGGACTGAAACTGTTTTGGAACTTGGTTCAAAGCTGCATTGTAGGTGCTGGAAAGGTGAAACCTGAGTCCTCCTCCTCTATTTAATGATGGTTTCTCCAATTTGACATAGATGGCTTCCTTCACTCCTCTCTCAAACCATCTATCTTCTCTGTCCAGAATGTGGACTTTGTCATCTTCAAAGGTGTGGCCCTTGTCCTTCAGGTGTAGGTGGACTGCAGAGTCTTGGCCTGAAGAGGTGGCTCTCCTGTGCTGTGCCATGCGCTTGTGTAATTGTTGTTTAGTTTCCCCTATGTAAAGCTCTGGACAGTCCTCACTGCATTGGACTGCATAAACGACGCCTGTCCAAACGATGCAGTCCAATGCAGTGAGGACTGTCCAGAGCTTTACATAAATGTCAAAATGGAGAAACCATCATTAAATAGAGGAGGAGGACTCAGGTTTCACCTTTCCAGCACCTACAATGCAGCTTTGAACCAAGTTCCAAAACAGTTTCAGTCCAGTTCACACCCTCCTGCATCTAATCAAAACAACGACTCACAAACAATAGAGGCTAACGATGCTAACGACCCATCAAGAGGTAGGGAGGAGGGGCATTCACAGGCAGATGCTGCTCGTTGAGCAACAATAGACAGCTACAGTTTATAAGATCGACCCTCCTATATTCCAGTCAGAATTGACAAAGCTCCTCGGATGAGAAGCGAAACGTCTTCAAGAAACCAAAGAAGTCCAGTTGCCTTCATTTGAACCCCTTGGATTACCATGACCTGGATGACTGAGAACCTTCACCAGCATATCACCCTTTAACAGTTTCTAATAACTCAGAATCAGAGGTGGGACCAAGTCATTGTTTTTCAAGTTACCAGTAAGCCTCAAGTCGTTATCCTCAAGTTCGATTCAAGTTTCAAGTAAAATGCAGGCAAGTTTGAGTCAAGTCCCAAGTCTGACACTTCATACGTCAAGTCATTTCAAGTCATTTTTTTAAAAAAAAAACATTGAAATTACATGTTCAATCATAAACCATGTGTTCTTTTTGAACTGTATGTATTCCAACACTTGATGACACAAGTACAACTGAACTTATATATAAAAAGTAGTTCTGAACTTAGACCTCTACGTTGAACAGCTTTAATCAAACTTAGCTAATAAGAATAGTCTTCCTTTAAATGGTCTGTATCATGCTAATTTACATATTCCAGGGCAACTATAGGCACATTATTTGATAAAATATTACAGTTGGCACTATTGAGATGTCCTTTTTTTATGAAATATATTATGTTTGTGTCCTATTACTTCAACCTGGAAATAAGATGCTTGGATTTGATGAAACCCTAGCCAGGCATGCCTTCCTATAAATGTAAATATATAGCCTGGCCACGTCCAATAGAGAGATCTCAGTCATAGGGCGGGATCTACGGTGGTATTTTAAACTGTCTCCACATGCTATTTGGACAACAAACAACGTGAGTACTCACCGCTATGGATGTCAGTCAATTGGGCAGTCCGCCATACACTGTTGAAAAAGATTGAAATACATATTTTTTTCTAAATAAAGAACTTAAGTACCTCTATCTGATCGACTCAAAGCAAAGCCCAAGTATAAACAGTCCAAAGTTGATGCCAAAGCCATTTCAAAAGAATGACCGCTATTTATGTTGTTTCGCTCAGTTGCAGTAACATCCTGCCCACCAAACCGATAGAGCACTGTGATTGGCATAACACAAAACTGTTCGGGCCTGCTGAGGCTCCATTGGAGTATGGCTAGACCCACAGAAATCATATACATAGACGCCCCATACACTGAGCTGCCTATTGGAGCTGACTTAGCAGCGGGTCGCCTTCTTGGATGGGTCCCCATTCACCCCCAGTGCATTTAATTCTACTGAGGAAGGTGTTTACCTAACTAAAAATGCACATTTTGTTATGCTTTTCAACAAAATCAGACATGTGGTATGGCATGATAATTAAATGGTAAATGAATGAATTTTAAAATTTAACGGGCGAGTAACGTCAGTTCCAGAGTCTTAAGCCTAATTTATACTTCTCCGACTGCGTTGGTACNGGAGACACGCAGCACCATTTTGCATTGGCGCAAGGGCTCTCCGACAGGTCCGCAGAGGGTGACGTAGACATGCCCTCTTTTTTAACTGTCCGTCGAGAGCGATGGAGAGCGCAAGCTTGTGATTGGTCAGGATGCCGCTTCCTATAAATACGTCAACAACATCGCCATTGCTGACTCAAAAAATAAAGAGAGCTGAAGATATCTAGCGGCAGACATGGAGCAGATTGAAGAATGCTTCGCGGAAAAGCTATGAAAGTTTATGAAAGTTTATGAAAGTTTATTCATCCGTGACTGAAGGAGCACAAAGATATAGAGCAAGCATTTTATTTGTGAATGGAAATGATGGGAAATGTGGGTTTGTAGGTGCCGATCGCATGAAGAGGTGGAGGAGAATGAGAGACAAATTTGTCCGTGTTAAAGTCTCTAAAATACATTAAAACAATGTAAACACAGTAGTAAATACACTATTGTGGACCGGATTCATGACTGTAATGGTGGCAGGATACCCCAGAAAAGCGCTACGCCCTCTGTTGTCCTGGCAGGGAATTGCTTTGTAACTCTCCCCAGGTGACGGAGAAGTCTGAAGGGAAAACACTTTCGTCAAGGCGTGTGCGTGACTCCAGACTCGAGCTGACAGAGAAGCATAAATTAGGCTTTACCCCACCTACATTTCAATTTTGAAAAATGCACCACAAGGAGGCATCGCCTGGAGGACCAAGAGGGCGGAGCTGCGACAGTGAGTGACAGACAAAGACAGATGGCTAATGAGGCAATGCTAGCTCTTTTGACTCTGAGCAGTCATTTGAAGTGGAGGGCTTTTCTCCCCCTCCTTACCCAGCGGGAAGAGAGGAAAGTATGGAGATCGTTATGTTTCAAAACACCCAAACTTGTAGATCTGTTGAGTGTATTTGTACAACATGATGTGAGCTTGAAAATTGTGTGCGTGTGTGTGTGTGTGTGTGTGTGTGTGTGTGTGTGCAGTAGAATGTGAGAAGCTGCACACCAACATGCGTAAACCTGTAAAGATAAATGTGTACTTGTAAGAAAAATTCACATGCGTGAAATAAAATAAAGTTGTGTGTAACATTTTCAACTACAACTCTGTGAACACAAGTCTACAGAGTTGTTTCTGCACATGCTCAGTTCTTCTCTTACAAGTGCACAGCTCTCCACTCACACGTCTGATTTTTGAAACATGTCTCACGATCAATATGTGTCAAAATGGACGAGCTTGTAGCTCTGTTGTGTGTGTCTGTACAACGCCATGTGGGCATGAAGATTGGATGTGAGTGTGTGTGCAGTAAAATGTGAGCTTGAACATTTGAGGTGTGTGTGTGTGCAGTACAATGTGAGAAGCTGCACAATAACACCTGTAAACTTGTAAAGATAAATATGTACTTGTAATAAAAACTCACATGCATGTGAAATAAAATAAAGTTATGTGTAGCATTTTTCAGCTACAACTCTATGAACACAAGTCTACAGATCTGTTTCTGCACATGCTCAGCTTTAATTTCACAAACTCTCCTCTCACACGGCTGCCTTTTGAAACAGTTGTTGCTCTGTTTGTTACAAAAAGCAGCTGAACCTATCAGAGGTGAGAGCGGAGCGGGGTGAGGAGGGGGCGAGGGCGGGGAACAGAATCGACCAATCAGTGAGCGCTACGGGTCTCCCCTATTCTTCTCAGCTCAGCAGCAGCAGCAGCTAGCTTTAGCTAAACACTCTGGGTAAGTTCATTTTCAGTGACTTTCTAACCTTTATTTAACTCATTTCATCTTCTTTTTGGACGTGTAAAGTGACACTAACACGACAGAACGTCACGCTATTTGTACCATTAGTATGGAGTTAATATAAGATGATAGTACTAATGCTTTGTCTGGCTAATGCTAACACGGCCTGCTATGCTAGGCTAGCAGACATCCTGGCCTCTCTATAAGTAGCTTAGCATAATAGTCACTGCAGTGCTTAGTTGTTCTTTTTAACTAGACTTAAAACAGTTTTAATCATGCATTACTAGCTTCTAAGATTCAGTTTGTTTAATTCATTTGTAGTTATCAAGTAATGTGTAAATCAAGCAGAAAGTAGGACGTTTTTTCATATAATTTCCAAAATAAATTACTTTAATTCCATTGAGAAACCAGAACTATTATTTAAATTTAAAACCCGTCTCTGGAATGCTCTGTTCTGCATCATTTAGACGTTTCTTCATTTTATTACATGGAGTTAAACTGGAACATTAACAGGACAGTGATTCCCAAGGACTAGAATTTTAAAAAAACTATTTTAATAAGTTAAAAGTATAATTTGACATGCTGTGGTTGTCTTGTGGCTTACTGTAATCTTTTGAGTCTTAAAGAATTCATCTGCTTTAAAAAATTCAAATGAATAAGTACCATATGTTTTGTTCACACCTGATTAAAGTCCATATTTGTTAAATGATCAAACTTCAAAATCCAGCTCATGATGTTTTGACTCATTTCACTTTGTAAACATGTTTGTTGGTTTGTTTTTTATCCAGGTGGTTCTGGACATCATCTGACCTGGTGAAGGAGAACAAGAGGATCACTGTGAATGCCCTGTTGCTGTCAAGTTTAAACACAAGCTACCTGTTAGGTTGTTCCATTATTAATCTACTTTTGAACTGTTTACCTTCCAGTTTAATAAACAAAATTGTTTTATTTTTGCCAACCCATGTCATGATCTGAGGTTAGTGGCCTCCACCTAACTGCTTGTGAGCGCTTAACTGCAGGTGGGCGGTGCTGTGGAGCGGGCAGCTGCTACTGATCATAACATCAACCGGTCTGGTATAAAGGAGGGAGTGAAACAACAGCACCTCACCGGATGATTACTCACTTTGGGTATTTTCTGCCCTGAGAGTCACTAGCCTCTTGAGCATTTCTAGTTTTATTGTTTTTGGAGACTCATGCTGTTATTCTTGTTCCTGCTTCCAGGTACCATCACCATCTCCACCTCTCCAGCCACAAAAACTCCAGACATCCCTCAACCACATCTCAACCAGCTCTGACAGACCGTCCCGCTCTCCTGTCCCCTCCTGGACACCCTCTCGAGCCTGGCTGCTGCCTTGGACCTGACCTCCCCCTCCTGAGCTCATCACCCCTGCTGGAACCGTAAGCCCCCTCCTCTTGTTGCCTCGTCCTCTCCAGTCACTAACACACCTCTGTGTTTCAGGATCAAGCCCCACGATCTCCACCTCACTTAGACGACGCTCCCTATGTTCTCGATTTTAAAGAAAATAAATAAATCTTATGAGTTTTTACCTTGGTTGTGTGATTGATTCTGCATGTCTTGGGTCAGGAAATTACCACAAAACATGACAACCCATGTTTTTCAAAGCAAAATCAATGTATCTGTACTGAATTAAATGTTCACTATTTCAACCCTGTACATTACAAGTAGTTAGCTTTGGGAATTTGGGATGAATAAACAGACTTGTAAGTTATATGGTTAATAATTATTTTTTCAAGTTGGTCTCATCTGATGAAAGCTCAGGTGTGTCAGGCAGATGTCAGCCTGTGCAGGTCTGTAGCTGGTCCATCCTTCCATGTTGAGTTGATGTGTTTCTTGAATGAAATGAAAAACAAAATGAAGTGTTAAAAATACAAGTTTTACATCTCACGTAACATTTGTTTATGTCTGTCATTCAATACTTGCAAAGATCTTCAGTTTTGGAAAGCAACAAACATACAATAGGGTAATCTAAAATATGAACGCAATATAATTCTCATTTAGAAAACATGGCAGAGCTAAATGATTACAGTCAACCACAGCATGTCAAATTATACTTTTAACTTAGTTAAAATAGTTTTTATTCTAGTCCTTGGGAATCACTGTCCTGTTAATATTCCAGTTTGACTCCATGTAATAAAATGAAACATCTAAATGATACAGAACAGAGCATCCCAGAGACAGGTTTTAAATTTAAATAATAGTTCTGGTTTCTCAATGGAAATTAAAGTAATTTATTTTAGACATTATATGAAAAAACGTCCTACTTTCTGCTTCCGTGTGAGAAGAGAGCTGTGCACTTGTAAGAGAAGAACTGAGCATGTGCAGAAACAGCTCTGTAGACTTGTGTTCACAGAGTTGTAGTTGAAATTGTTACACACAACTTTATTTTATTTCACATGCATGTGAATTTTTCTTACAAGTACACATTTATCTTTACAGGTTTACGCATGTAGGAAAGGGACTAAGGCTATTTGGAGGAGGCAAACAGACCTGAGCCATATCGTTTTGAGCTTGTGAGTTTCCTGAGAGCACCAGAGCTAAGCCAGCGGGATTAGCGCTGAACGGTAAATAGCTGTTAGCCATGGCTAAGATTAGCTGCAGGGCAACTCTGTTCCTACTATCCAGCATGTTTCAGATGTGTATCTGCTTCAACACACCTGATTTTAATCAGCAGCAAATTGATGAGCTGCTGAACAGCTGAATCAACTGTTGAAGCAGGGAAACAACTAAAACATGCTGGATAGCTCGTTAGGACCAGGGCAGCTAACCCTGAGCTAAAGTTCTTGTCTGCTGCAGAGAAATGCCCAAGTTATAAATAAAAGTACCCCACCATGAGAAAATCATTCTGTAATGTGCACATTTATGTTACACAATCACAAACTTCACACCTAAATTGACACTCTGATTTCATTATTTATTTACTGATATCAGTTGTTCCCTTGGTCGTAGGTAATTCTCTGGTGTCAGCAGGTGGGTCTCCTCTTATGCTTCAAACAGTTCTAGTGTTGGTGTATCTGTCAGAGCCAAACACGAGTGTTTCCTGTCGGTTATTATCTTATTATTCAATTAGTATTTCCTAGAAGGGCCCACTCTGTCCTGTAATGTAAACATATGGATGTGTTAATTGGTGTTTTCACACAACTCTCATATCCTGGAAAGTTAATTTTCCTGTTCTGATCTCATCCCACAGCTCATTAACAGAGTTCTGATGGATGTTAAAGCCCAGACAGATGGAGGAAACGAACTGGTGCCGGTCCACATGCAGATCAAACCCATAACGTTATGTAGATGAGAGTCGGTTAAAACATGATGTCACGGGGGAAAGATTCCTCTTTGTCACAGAACTAATCTGTTTTTGTTTTTAACGTTTCAGGTGAACTTGAAAATGATTTACCCTCCTTGTGAAATGATGCATTTACTGCCATTAGCCACATGATTTAATAAACCAGCTCCACCCTCCACACCCAGACCATAATATCAGACCTGTAGATTTAATAAAGACCTTCAACAGAACCTGTCTGGCAGCAGCAACATGCCACGCCCCTTTCTAAGAAAGATAAAGAATCCAGAACAACATTTAATCCCTGCAGGGCTCACTTGGTTTAGGTTAAGGTCAGAGGTCATCCTCAGCAACACCAGGCCTCCTGACCTTCCAGAACCTCATTTTGGTTCTTTTAAACTTTGAGTTTTTGTTTTTATTTCTTGACCATTCACTTGTGTCAGATCTTCCTGTTGGATTCTGTGTTCTCCTCTGGTTACCTCCTGTGTAATTTTTCTTATTGTTTTTAGTAAAAGTATTTTAGTTCCCCTGACTCCCCGAGCCTTCACCTTCACTCAGGTCCTACAACAGATGGGTGTGATATGGGTGATAACAGCCTAAACAAGAACACTTTTGAGTTACAACCTGGAACTCTGGAAATACATTTTTTTGTGCTATCGTCCCCCTAAAAATCACAAGGATTTCATTCATGAATTTTCCGAGGTTCTGTCTGAGGCTGTGCCAAAGAACGACGGACCATTCATTTGTGGGAATTTTAACATTCATGTTTTTACAGGTTCTTCCCTGTTACACTGTATGAATGACATACAGAAAGTTGTCAAAACTGAGTGTATTTTAATTTCTTCACCAAATATGCAGAACGTCACTCTGTCAGATTTTGGAATTTTAGCCCAGAATTTTAAACATCAGGTCAGAAATCTGGGTGTCATATTTGATAGCGTCATGAAATTTGATAAGCAGATTGATTCGGTTGTCAAGACTAGCTTCTTCCAGCTCTGTCTTTTAAAGTAAAACAGTTTCTAAGAGAAAGAGCTTTCATCAGCTCCCACTTGGACTACTGCAGTGTTTTATATTCAGGTTTACCACAAAAACATTGCCAGGTTGCAGCTGCACATCTGCTGACCAACACCCCTAGGTGGCAACACATCACTCCAGTTCTGTCATCACTTCATTGGCTCCCTGTTAAGTTTAGGATTGAGTTCAAGATTATAATGTTTGCGTTTAAAGGTATTCATGGTCTTGCCCCTTCTTACCGTAAATCCTCTAATACAGGCCCGGGCCTTTATTTACTCAAGCGCATCCTGGTTCAAGCCTTTATTGGAAGGAGGCCAGAATTAGAGACAGGCCTATATTTCAATTTGAGCAAAATAAACTACCAGTAGAATGAATAAAAACAAGATTTGTGTCTATTTGAGCGGTGACTGAAGTCTCACGTGCAAATCAAAAGTGATTGCAGGGTTTCACTCACGTGACCCTGCCCTGGCGCTGAACTCAAACAGTGGACAGGAAGTGTTTTGCTCTACTATAAAACACAGCGTGACAGATGAAAGTGAGTGTTCTAAACGAGCTGGCACAGACACGATATCTTCCTTTAGGTTATGACTCATTTAATTTTAAAAGTTGGACTTTTCATACATGCTGGAGGATTTACCCAACGCTGAAGCGATCGACACAACAAACTATCTCGTGTGGCAAATCTCATATTACACTGCAAACCAAAAGCCTTTTATGAGTCTGAAAGCCTACAACTATTTTATTTCAGGTTGGTTAACAGTTTAGAGATCCGGAGAAGCTTTAAATGACCGTTGTCTTGTTTATGCTCGTGAGATGTGCTATTTTAGTTACGTAATTAACTCGTAATGATAGCTAATGCTAACGGTGAGTACGTGCTAGGATCTACTTATAACTAACGTTTTAAGCCTTTTTAAATCCACATTTCTGGTACATTTGTTTGATTTTATTAAGGTATTAATGCCACGTTACAACACTGAGCTAACTGCTAAAAACATTAGCACTCTTAAAGCTATTTGCGGTGAGGACACATGAAAACAGTATCAAACTGTTTACCTGCTGTTTATGTAGCTGCGTTTCTAAATAACTGTTCAATAAAACGCCATAAAAAACCTTTAGTAAGCCCTTACCTGTGATGAAGTGATCACTGCTAACTAGCATTTTCTGTTCTGTTTCTGCTCATCTTGTAGCCGGAGATTATGATCCACTAGTCCGCTGTTACCGTAAAACCTGGTATACGTGCACCTCGAAAAATCGAGTGAAGGCTCACTTTACCGTCGATCTCAGAGTGGAGGCTGACTTTACCCCAGTAGTTTTGTCTTTTGTGGCGCACTGCTTTCGGGACATGAAAAAAAAAAAACACGTTTCTAATCGTAGCCCCGGCCACTATTAGAGACCAGCCTTTATTTACCCCCGCTGACAGCGAGACCGGCTAATATAGAAGACCCGGCCGGTAATGGAGTACAGGCCAATATTAGAGGATTTACGGTACATCTGTAACAGTCTCCCATTGCAGAAACATGGCAGAGAAACAAGACCTTCCAGTCAATTTTATTTACATGTTCCATGATCTCAATACGGACAGTGGAGGGATTGTTCATTCTCTGTGGCAGCTCCAAAGCTGTGGAACAAACCACCACTTGACCTGCACATGACTACTGACGTTACTCAAAATGTTGTAATGTGTATTGAATCTTGTGCTCTTGACTTTAGCATTTTAAGTTTTGGTCACCCCATAGGTGTAAAGCACTATATAAATAAACATTCGTTGGTTGGTTGGTAGGTAAAATTGCCAACATGGGAGACACACACATTCACCAGAACACCTCCTGATGATCCCAAAGACTTCTGGGTAAATCATCTGTGGACTGATGACACAGAAGCAGAACCAGCTGGAGTCAAACTCACACTGAAACATGATCACAGCAACAGTCAGACATGGTGGTTGAAGTGCGATGGTCTGGGGCTGCTCTGCTGATTCAGGACCTGAACCCAGGGGTGGTCCTTGCCCATTTGGTGCCCTGGGCGAAATCCCTCTCTCACCCACCACCACCCCACCTCCCACCACCGCCACACACACACACACACACACACACTACTCGAACACAACCGCAGGACTGGGGGGTGAGCTTGGAGTCATTTGTAATTGTGCTATTCTCCATACACACAGCAGAGGGTGCTAGATGTGACTTTAGTCACAAAACTCAAAGTAAAACAAACATAATTTTGCCCATTTTATCAAACATTCAGAATTAATGCATGTATAGCACGCATTTTCTATGGGTGCTCAATTCTGGTCCTGGAGGGCCGGTATCCAGCACGTTTTAGTGGTTTCTCTGCTCCAACACACTTGATTCAGTGGTTGAATCACCTGTGCAGCAGCTCATCAGGCTCTGCAGAAGCCTGCTAATCACCTGCTCATTGAAATCAGGTGTGTTGAAACAGGGTTAAATTGGTAACCATGAGTTCTGCTGTGTAGCATGACATCCTGAAGAACGCCTGACCATAAGCAGGCCGTTCACACCCGAGAACCCTTTAATGTGTCTGAATTCAGATGGTTCAGTAAAGAAGAGTGGGACAAAACTCCTCCACAGCAGTTATCACAAACTGAAAGAGGTTACAGTGAGCAGGTTTAGGGGTTAGTTTCTTGAAGACCACATTCAGTAATTACTCAGGTTACCTCCACACGAGGAAGAACTTTCCCAGAACCCGCTGTTCATCCTGCTGCAGTGAACGTCTTAGATAATCTCCTCTGATTGGTCAGCTCCACTGAACAATGTGTAACAATGTTGAACAATCACTCCCACTGAATGTAGATCCTCCCAGCAGCTCTTTTAATTTGGTTCGAAATAATGTATTATATTCCACATCAATAGAGTCTGATTGGAGCGGCTGAGAGGCTGTCCTGCATTGATCACAGCTTTGTGCAGAACCTGGACGAGTCCTAAAAACCCAGTGGGCTCAGTCAGCTGCTACAGGGTCTGTTCTGCTGATGCAAATGTTGCACTCTGGAAATATTTTAGTTATACTATTAATATTACATAACATTTTATCTTTTGTTTATACATTTTAATTTTCTGATGCAGTTCAATTATTAAAACAATTTTAGTTATTTCTGTTCAGGCACATAAGTGACTAAAAATGTGATGCTACGTCACAGAAAAAAAAAACGAGGACCTCTGCTCTGTAGCTCATGTGTGTAATGGTGTCGGTTCAGGCCCGCTGCTCCAGAGAGAACAACCCAAAAAAATATATGCAGCGTGGGGCAAATAAAGTTGCCAAACAGAAAACGGAGTCCTGTCTGTTTTAAGAGTGCAACATAAAATTGGTGTTTCCGCCCGGTTGGATTGTTTTTCTCATCGCGGAGCAAGTGGAGACAAAACGTGAGTGACGGCCATTGCTAACCCTCTGGTAGCCTGAAATGCTAATACGCCAAGCAAGACAGTTGTATCACGGACGGAATAACTTTATTCAAGATGCCTGGTGATAAGCGTATGTCCCCTGCTTGGGAAGGTGTATTTGGGGAGATAGAGGAAAAATTACTAACGCTGTCGGGACCGGACCTAAATGATGTCTGTGCTGCACTTGCTATTCCGGTCAGTGAGAGTGAAAAAGACTTACCTCGCAAATTGAGAAGATTGGTCCTGCAGTTTATTGAAAGTGAAAATGTTATCTCATTGGAGGATGAAGGTATGTCCATCCTACTAACATTAAGTGACAAACTAGATGAAATAAAAGGAAAAGACGAAAACTGTGATAAAACTCAGCCACCAATAATGGAACAACAGCCCCCTCCGCTGGCAAAAGGTGGTACTGTAGCCAAAGATCTCGGCAGGGAAAATGACAGTCCTTCGGTTCCAAAAGTGTCAGAATCTGTCACCATGTCTGCACCAAACCCCAACCTATTTCACCCGCTTTACAGAAGAGACCTGAAAATAATAGGACAGATTGGGGAACCAAACCAAAAAGATAAATTGGGATATGCTAGTTTGGAAAGACAAATACAAAAAGCTCTGAAAAGAGGATATGATGAAGGTGAAATAGTGGAGGCTGTCATCCAAGCCATAATCCCTGGAACAAAACTGAAAAGTTACCTTGAAAGCAGAGTTGACTTGACATTACAAGCTCTCAGGCAGATTCTGCGGACTCATTTTATTGAGAAAGATGCCACAGAACTGTACCATTCTCTCACCTGTGCAGTTCAAGAAACCAAAGAAACCCCTATCCAATTTTTGGTGCGAGCAATGGACTTGCGACAACAGGTCCTGTTTGCTTCAGAAAGAGTTGAATCTGGATTGAAATACAGTTCAGAGCTGATCCAAAATCAGTTTCTGCAAACAATAATGACTGGTCTCCAGGATGACACTATCAGAGCAGATTTAAAACCCTACCTCCAGAATCCAAATGTGAAAGATGAAGATCTTTTGGAAAAGATGACGGCTGCGTACACTTTGGAAATGGAAAGGAAAAACAAACTGTCAACTACAGGAAAACAGAGGACAATTAAGGTTGCGACAATAAACAATGAAAGTAAAACTGCTCAACAAGAACCAAGCACAGAAACACGGAAACGTGACACTCTGATGGAAAAAATGGATGAAGGTAACAAAGCTATATGTGAAGCCATCCACTCTCTGTCAACACAGATAGCAAGTCTGAACTCCAACTCTCGACACCAGTCAGCAAGGGTGAGTGAGCAACCAACTTGGAAATATTCACAACAACGGAGACCAGCTGATAAAAGATGTAAACAATGTCGGAGTTCCGACCAAGAGGGAAAATGTAATCACTGTTACAAATGTGGCAGCACAGAACACTGGGCAGCTGGTTGCCGAACCAAAAATGCACCCGCTGCTATAAACAAGATTGAAACTCAACTACTACACCCTGGACAAGAGATGGGACACATGGCCCCTAGTCACCCGAATAGATGTCTCAATATAAAACAGGAGAGAACAGCTGAACTAGTAGGCAGAAGGTGCTTAGTTCAAGGCTGTTTAGGCGGTGTTGATACCACTGTGCTGTGGGACACGGGGTCACAGGTGTCAATCGTGGGAACAGACTGGAAAAGAAAACACCTCCCAGATGTAGAAGTGAGGCCAGTGAAGGAGCTGCTTGAGGAAGGAACACTGGACCTCTCTGCTGCAAATGGAACCGAGATCCCATATGAAGGATGGATAGGAGTCAACTTTGCTTTGTCTCAAAAAGATTCATCTGAAATGGCTGATAGACCAGTCCTGGTCCCAATTCTGGTTGCAAGCAGTGCTCTGGAACGTCCCATCATTGGTTTCAATGTAATTGAAGAAATGGCTCTGAGAAAAGGTGGAAATCAGATCCCCTCCGCACTCATGGTGCAAAGTCTCTGTTCTGCACTAGAGGTGGGACACAAAACTGCAAGAGCTGTACTTTCAGTCTTAAAGGGCAAAAGACCAGAAAACTCCCCCTACATAGCCAGACTGAGCAGACGAGCAGTAATCATTCCACAACACGGAGTGATGGAAGTGGAATGTGGCCACCTAAGGAAAGAAGCTTCAGGTGAGGCACTGCTGGTGTTAGAACCAAATCAAGAGACACCATGGCCTGAAGGACTAGCTATAAGAGAACAGCTAATCCAGGTTCCATGTCAAGAGAGCGGTAAGATTTCTGTCACTGTTGAAAACTTAACAGACCATGATATTAACCTGTGTGGTCGAACAATACTACCTGCCGAGTGCCAGAAACCATTGCCAGCAGACAATGATGTCGCTGACCAGAAAGACCAGCCCAGCCTTCCTGTGCTGACAGAGCCATGGGACCCTCCAGTGGACATGAGTCACCTGTCAGAAGATCAACAACAGCAGGTAAAACAATTGCTCAGAGAGGAATGTGACGTTTTTGCAAGAGATGACTGGGACACAGGAATGATTAAAGATCTGGAAATGGACATTCAGCTTAAAGATAAGGTGCCCGTGCAAAAAACGTACAATGCGATCCCAAGACATCTTTATCAGGAGGTAAAAACACACATACAAGACTTACTTAACAAAGGCTGGATTCAGAAATCCTATTCCTCATACTCCTCACCAGTGGTGTGTGTGAGGAAGAAAGATGGAAGTCTTCGTCTGTGTATAGACTACAGACTATTGAACCTAAAAACAATACCAGATCGTCATCCAATTCCTAGAATACAGGAGATCCTAGAAAACTTGGGAGGCAACTCCTGGTTCACAGTGTTGGACCAGGGGAAGGCTTACCACCAAGGGTTTGTGAGCGAGAAAAGCAGACCATGTACAGCTTTTATAACACCTTGGGGACTCTACGAATGGGTCAGAATCCCATTTGGGCTGACCAATGCGCCAGCTGCTTTTCAACGCTACATGGAAGGATGCCTGGGGGAACTCAGAGATGAGGTTTGTGTCCCATACTTGGACGATGTGTTGGTGTTCAGTCCCACCTTCGAACAACACATACAACACGTAAAGCAGGTACTGCAACAACAGAGACGGTGTGGGATAAAGTTACGGCCAAAGAAATGTGACTTTTTCAAACAAGAAGTCTGTTATGTGGGTCGCATTATTTCTGCGGAGGGATACAAAATGAATCCCAAAGAGGTGGAGGCAGTGAGAACCCTTGTGCATGAGACACCAGCAACAGTGAGGGAAGTAAGAAAACTCATGGGCTTCCTCAGTTACTACCGAGCCTATATACCGGACTTCTCAAGGGCCGCAGCCCCACTATATAATCTGTTAGCGAAACCAAAGTTTGACCAGCAGGGGAGAACTAAGACAAAAGGGAGGAGCGAAAAACAAAGTCAGTTATTACCATCCCATCCAGTCCAGTGGACCGAAGTCCATCGAGACATTGTGAAGAAAATAGTGGATCAGCTAACACATCCACCGGTCATGGCTTATCCGGACTTGGAGAAACCATTTACACTCCATGTAGATGCTTCAGAGGAGGGCCTGGGTGCAGTCTTGTACCAGCGACAAGAAGGAGCTCTCAGAGTTATTGCATACGGCTCCAGAACATTAACAGCTGCAGAAAAAAACTACAAGCTACACTCTGGCAAGCTGGAATTTTTGGCACTGAAATGGGCTATAACTGAGCGTTTTCGTGACTATTTGTTTCATGCACCCCACTTTGTTGTCTATAGTGATAACAACCCGCTCACATATATCACCAAAACCGCCAAACTCAATGCCACTGGACACCGCTGGGTGGCGGAACTATCAGACTACAGATTCACCATCAAATACAGGCCAGGCCCATCTAATGGAGATGCAGACTTTTTGTCACGCAGACAAAACCCCATTGAGAAAGTCATCCAAGAATGCACTGCTGAATGCAAACCAGAGGTTCTGGAGACCATCAGTAAAGCTTTGGAGGGGGAGGACATGGGCCAGGTTAACTGGATCACTGCTGTTACATGTAACACAGAGACATTACCAGAGGAAAGCTGCATGACTGAGTTGATCCAACCCCTTCCAGTGGAGAGCATAAAAACAGCCCAGAACTCAGATCCAGCTATTAACAGAATTTTGGATCTCAAAAGAAGAAACTCATGCTTAAAACACAAACAAAAGCTGAAAGAAGACGAAAGTGTGAGACAGCTCCTCAAAGAGTGGACTCACCTACAGATTGATGGCGATGGGATCCTCAGACGTATAACAGCATCCAGAACACAGCTGGTTGTCCCAGAGTCCCTAAAACCCATGATATACAAACATCTGCATGAAGACATGGGACACTTGGGTGCAGACAGAATGATCGCTCTGGCCAGAGATCGTTTTTACTGGCCTAAAATGCGACAGGAGATCGAGCACCACATTACCAGAGTGTGTCGATGCATCAAAAGAAAGAAACCCAACAGAGTGATTAGGACACCCATTCGGAGTATTGAGACCTCTGCACCATTTGAAATGATCTCAATTGACTATGTACATTTGGAGAAATGTAGTGGCGGTGAAGAATACATCCTCGTGGTCGTGGATCATTTCACTAAATATGCGCAAGCATATGCCACCAAAGATAAATCTGGGAAAACTGCAGCCAGGAAACTCTTTGATGACTTTATTATGCGGTTTGGTTTTCCATCCAAGATACACCATGACCAGGGTAGGGAATTTGAAAACAGTCTCTTCCACAAGCTCCAGAGTTATTGTGGCATTCACCATTCCCACACCACACCATATCACCCTCAAGCAAACCCTGCAGAACGTTTCAACAGAACTTTGCTTGGGATGTTGCGCACACTTGAGGAGACACAGAAATCAAAATGGAAAGAACACTTAAGCAAAGTAGTTCATGCATACAACTCCACCGTGCATGAATCAACTGGGTTTTCTCCTTTTTTCCTTCTCTTTGGTCGAGAACCTACTTTGCCTGTCGATCTGATCTTTCCAAAAAAAGAAAAAGAAGTAAATCAATCACGGACAGGTTATGCTGAGAAGTGGAAAGAGTCTATGCAGGAGGCATACATCATTGCGATGGAAAACATGAAAAAAAGTGCTCGACGAGGACAGAGAAACTATAATAAGCGCACATGGAGCTCCACTCTGAGTCCAGGTGATCATGTTCTGGTGAGGAACCTAACGCCAAGAGGGGGACCTGGAAAGCTGCGTAGTTACTGGGAGGATGTAATCTACAGTGTCAAAGCCCAGAAATGGCCAAACAGCCCAGTATTTGTTGTAAAACCACTTCATGGTACAGGGAGGGAGCGAGTGTTGCATCGCAACCTGTTATTACCATGTCCTTACTTGGTGGAGGAGCCCCAGAGCAAAGATTCAAACCCAAAAGACAAAACTAAGAAAACCAGAACAAAAACAAGAAATCAGACAAGTGAACAAGATGCCCAACATACAGATATGGACAGTTCTAGTGAGGACGACTACTATGTCTGTGCTCCAAGAAGACAAACTCATTCAGTTCTTAATGCAGAGGCTGAGGAGTTTCACCCAGGAACTGAAGATGTTAATGTGCCGAAAGAGATTGTGGATGAAGAAGTGGAGGAGAGCCATCCTGAAGAAGAGGAGGTTGATTCAGATGCTGTTGATGCTAATGATGTTCAAAGTGAGGAGGGAACACATGAAGAGCGTCCAAGACGGGAGAGGCAGCCCAAAAGAATCTACACTTATGATCAGTTGGGCCACCCGACTTTTCAAGTCCTGAAGAGCTGCTCCACCATAGTAAAGAGACCCTCCCAAAATGGCATTGACTCTCCCAGCAGATCATCATCCATGTATCCTTTCTACAGCAGTTTTTACTAGAAAGGAAAGACATGTTCTGCTCATAGTTCCTTAGGTTAGTCTAACAGGTGAATTAATATTGCAGTTTAGTTCAGAGAGGACTATAGTTGGTTTTGATTGGTGTATATGCACCTGATAGTGTTTATATTGACAGCCTGTGCAGATATTCAGTTATGAATACACGTCAGAGAGACAAATAAAGTTATTGAGCAGTGATTTTGTGCATGTAAAGTTCCTTAAGACTAGTAGTGTATTGCATAAGCAGTTTACTTCATGTCATGAAAATGTGTGATAACATAATATCGGGTGAAATGGATAATTTCCTTGTCAGTTGCTGAAGATTTGGGGGGCCCACCAATACTTCTATGGACTATTCACCCTTTAGTACTAATGGACTGAAAACAGTTCTGTATGACAGACACGCAAACACTTCTGGATGAGAAGCAAGATGGCACCTGTTAATGTTGTAGATGCAAACCAACTCTGTAATATTTACATGTTAAGATACTCACCTGTTCACTCACCTTAACCTTGATGTTCTTGTGGAGATACTTGTTATGTATTGTTAAGAACTTTAAAGAAAATGTTGTTGGACAACATTTATTTTTTTTGTAGGGGAGGGTGTTGCACTCTGGAAATATTTTAGTTATACTATTAATATTACATAACATTTTATCTTTTGTTTATACATTTTAATTTTCTGATGCAGTTCAATTATTAAAACAATTTTAGTTATTTCTGTTCAGGCACATAAGTGACTAAAAATGTGATGCTACGTCACAGAAAAAAAAAACGAGGACCTCTGCTCTGTAGCTCATGTGTGTAATGGTGTCGGTTCAGGCCCGCTGCTCCAGAGAGAACAACCCAAAAAAATATATGCAGCGTGGGGCAAATAAAGTTGCCAAACAGAAAACGGAGTCCTGTCTGTTTTAAGAGTGCAACACAAAGTCAAATCAACTCCACCTTTATCAGTTTTATTTTCCTGTCGTTTCCTGGTGTTTGGTTTTGTTTCTCTGTCAGCAGGATTATTAAACAGCCCTAGATGACTCTTTATATAAACAGGGTTTTTGCTGCAGTTTGTTGGCTTAGAAGAAAAAAATGTATCTGCCTGGAACTCATTTCTGGTTAAATGTGGGATGGGAGATGTTATTCAGGAGCACGTTTTGCCATATTGCTTGAAATGCTCCTCACATGCTGATGGCAACCAAAAATGTAAATACTTTGTTAAACAAGAGAATAATTGTAATTGCCTCTGAAACATGCAATCCTGGAAAAATGTCCCGTCTGATGACCACATTCCTCTGACCATCCCTCGCCCCTCTGCACAAACGCTTTTTGTGCATGAATCACACGTTTTCGGCTTGGAGCAGCTGAACAGGCCAGAATTAGGCTAGCTACAGTATATTAGCTAGCATGCTACATTGTTATACGGTTTCGTAGCCTGTGCAAAAGAAGCAGAGGTTGTTTTCAGTTCAATGATCCCAATCCTCCCTGCTGGATCCGATCTGGATCCCAGTGGCTTTTGTCTCGTAGAAGAAGAGTCTCCTGACCAGCATCGGACTACGAGGACTCCTTCTGATGCCAGGATTCTCTGTGGCGGTTATGTGGGTGCCCTGGTCTCTGGCTCAGTTCCAGAAAGCACTGATGCTGGTTAAACCTCCAACATTTAGCAGCAGGTCTGTGACTAAATTTCCCCGTTTCACAAATAAACTGACACTCTGAGTTCAGTGGAAGCTGTTTCACACTGATATGTTGCTTTGCTCATTAATTTTTCCGTTTTCCAGTTCAGCTGTCTGTCTTTTTCTTCATCCTCTGCTTCACACGTCTGTCATGCTCCCCTGCTGCTCCTCCGAGCAGAAATTTACACTTCTGAGGAAGACCTCCTGTGAAGAGCAGAGCAGCACTTTCAGTCATTCTAAATGTTGGTGTGTGTGTGTGTGTGTGTGTGTGTGTGTGTGTGTGTGAGAGAGAGAGAGAGAGAGAGAGAGAGAGAGAGAGATGGATCAAACTGACTGAACATCTGAACCTAGGACAATGTCCTCAATTAGTGGGGTATTCTAATCAGACTAATCAGCGCCCAGATGCCTGTTTAACCTAGCAGAAGGAACACGGGAGCACGGAGGTGACAGAGGAAACAGCCGAAGCACCAGCCGAGTGCCGGTGTGGATACCTGCACCTTCTTGATGACGTTGCACTACGGCAAAGCCATCCATTCATCCATCCATTATTGCCCGCTTATCTGGGGTCGGGTCATGGGGGCAGCAGCCCAAACAGAGACGCCCAGACTTCCCTCTCCCCAGCCACTTGGGCCAGCTCCTCTGGGGGGATCCCAAGGTGTTCCCTGGCCGGCCAAGAAACATCTGGCACGGCCCGGTCCCGCCCAGGTAGGGGTTATTTTTGTTCACATCTACCGTAAATCCTCTAATACAGGCCTGGGCCTTTATTTACTGAAGCACATCCTGGTTCAGGCCTTTATTGGAAGGAGGCCAGAATTAGAGGCAGGCCTATATTTCAATTTGAGCAAAATTAACTACCAGTAGAATGAATAAAAACAAGATTTGTGTCTATTTGAGCGGTGACTGAAGTCTCACGTGCAAATCGAAAGTGATAATTGGTGGGTTTCACTCACGTGACCCTGCCCTGGCGCTGAACTCAAACAGTGGACAGGAAGTGTTTTGCTCTACTATAAAACACAGCGTGACGGATGAAAGTGAGTGTTCTAAACGAGCTGGCACAGACGCGATATCTTCCTTCAGGTTATGACTCATTTAATTTTAAAAGTTGGACTTTTCATACATGCTGGAGGATTTACCCAACGCTGAAGCGATCGACACAACAAACTATCTCGTGTGGCAAATCTCATATTGCACTGCAAACCAAAAGCCTTTTATGAGTCTGAAAGCCTACAACTATTTTATTTCAGGTTGGTTAAGTTTAGAGATCCGGAGAAGCTTTAAATGACCGTTGTCTTGTTTATGCTCGTGAGATGTGCTATTTTAGTTACGTAATTAACTCGTAATGATAGCTAATGCTAACGGTGAGTACGTGCTAGGATCTACTTATAACTAACGTTTTAAGCCTTTTTAAATCCACATTTCTGGTACATTTGTTTGATTTTATTAAGGTATTAATGCCACGTTACAACAATGAGCTAACTGCTAAAAACATTAGCACTCTAAAAGCTATTTGCGGTCCGCAAATAACTTTTAGAGTGCTAATGTTTTAGCAGTTAGCTCAGTGTTGTAACGTGGCAGGTAAACAGCTTGCAATTTGCGGTGAGGACACGTGAAAACAGTATCAAACTATTTACCTGCCACGTTACAACACTGAGCTAACTGCTAAAAACATTAGCACTCTAAAAGCTATTTGCGGTGAGGACACATGAAAACAGTATCAAACTGTTTACCTGCTGTTGTTGTAGCTGTGTTTCTAAATAACTGTTCAATAAAACGCCATAAAAACCTTTAGTAAGCCCTTACCTGTGATGAAGTGATCACTGCAAACTAGCATTTTCCGTTCTGTTTCTGCTCATCTTGCAGCCGGAGATTATGATCTACTAGTCCGCTGTTACCGTAAAACTTGGAATACGTGCGCCTCGAAAAATCGAGTGAGGGCTCACTTTACCGTCGAAACAAAACACACACACACACGCGCTGTTTCTAATAGTAGCCCCGGCCACTATTAGAGACCGGCCTTTATTTACCCCCGCTGACAGCGAGACCGGCTAATATAGGAGACCCGGCCGGTAATGGAATATAGGCCAATATTAGAGGATTTACGGTACGTAACCTGTTTTTTTTTTTTTTTCGTGTTTAATCGACTGTTTTTCAAGACCTCTTCCCCCCGGGTCTGGTTTGGGCTGAACTGACCCAACACACCCACTGCCAACTGACTGGCCAGCTTGAATTCATGCCTACCATTAGCCAGTGTTGTACCTGAACATGTTTATTAAACTATCGTTCGTGAACTTGTTTGTTTTTTGTGAAGGTGAACTGAACTCGCTGCGCTCATTCTGGCATGGTAGTCCGTGAGCTCCAGATCCCCACAGAGCTAAAGCAGCCAAAACATCCTGTGAACCATAGACTATATAAAGTTGACCTCACAAATGCGACTGCCATAGGAAGTAGCGTTCGGTGTGGCGTCTACTCTTCTATGCCTATGCTGTGGAGTACGGACCTCAGGGTGGGTTCCATTTACCTCGGAAAATATACAATTGCACATAACATTGATTTTAGATGAAGCCGCGGCAGCTCTCTGTCTCTCTCACTGAGATGTGCTGTGAGGAGCACACACACAGAGTGACAGCGCCGCCAAGGCTTGAGCTGCGCAGCGGGAGGACAGACTGCAGAGCAGGATGCATAAGAGTCAGAGTATCTAAAAGCAACATTGCTCATGGCTGCTTTTGTTTATTAAGGGAGACACCACGGACTTCTCCGGGCGTCCTTTGCCCCACCCACGTGCTCGGATGTGAAAGTGGCAAACATCCCTCCAGTGTGTCCTGGGTCTTCCTTTGGGTCTCCTCCCGGTTGGACGTGCCCGGAAAACCTCACCAGGGAGGCATCCTAACCAGGTGCATTATTTCAGTTACTACCCAAAGCTTGTGACCATAGATGAGGTTTGGAACGTCGATCGACTGGTAAATTGGGAGCTTCGCCTTCCAGCTCAGCTTTCTCTTCACTGCAACAGACCGGTACAACGCCCGCATCACTGTAGATGCAGCATCAATACACCTATCAATCTCACGCTCCAGCTTTCCCTCACTCACGAACAAGACCTCAAGATACTTAAACTTTGCCACTTGAGGCAGAACCCCGTCCCTGTCTTGGAGAAGGCATTCTACCCATTTCTGATTCAAGGCCATGGTATCGGATTTAGAGGAGCTGATTCTCATCCTAGCTGCTTCACACTCAGCTGCGAACTGCTCCAGCGTTCACATTCTGATGAAGCCAACAGGACCACATCATCTGCAAAAAGCAGAGACCTGATCCTTAGTCCACCAAAACGAATCCCCTCACCACCTTGGCTGCACCTAGAAATCCTGTCCATAAAAGTTATGAACAGAATCGATGACAAAGGGCAGCCTTGGCAGAGTCCAACTCTCACCGGAAACGAGCCCGACTTACTGCCAGCAATGCGAACCAAGCTCTGACACTGGTCGTACAGGGACCTAACAGCCCGTATCAAGGGGCCTGGTACCCCATACTCCCAAAGTACCCCCCACAAAACACATGTAGATCGGTTGGGCAAACTCCCACGCACCCTTCAAGACCCCTCCTAAGGGTATAGAGCTGGTCCAGTGTTCCACAGCCTGAATCTGAGGTTTGACTATCCAACAGACCCTCCTCTCCAGAACCCATGAATAGACCTTACCAGGGAGGCTCAGGAGTGTGATCCCCCTGTAGGAGGAACACGCCCTGCGGTCCCCCTTTTGAAATATGGAGACCACCACCCCAGCCTGCCAATCCAGTGGAACTGCCGCCGATGTCCATGCAATATTGTAGAGCAGCGTCAACCAACACAGCCCCACAACATCCAGAGCCTTAAGGAACTCCGGGCAGATCTCATGCACCCCTGGGACCTTGCCACCGAGGAATTTTTTGACCACCTCAGTGACCTCAGCACCAGAGATTGGAGAGCCCAACCCAGACATGCCGGTGGGATTGAGGTCTTTGAAGTATTCAGCCCACCGATCCACAACGTCCCAAGTCGAGGTCAGCAGCACACCATCCCCAGCAGTCCTGATCTTATCCCTACTGTACACTGGAAGCATCAGCGTCGCGGAACGGCAGCGGAACGTTGCCGCTTCAAATAAAATCCATTATAGTCAATGGGGGTATCATAAACCAGCTGCGATGTGGCAATTTTCAGACTCCCAGAAGCGGCAAGCCACGCCGCTAAATATAGGATTGGGTTCTATTTATTCCGTGAGCCACTTCTGGGATGCGTCAATTTCCATAGTTAAAAAAGCCAGCATAACTCTCAGCTGTAAAGGAGCTGCTGCTCCAACAAACTACACCATGGAAGATGGCTGATGCCACCACAGTCAAAAAGGTCATCAAGAGAGTCCCCGGCACTCCAAAAGACCTCAGTCTCCACAGCAGTTAATTCTGCTCTGACCCTTCCTGCAAAGAGCATCTGTATTTTGAGTCCACAAAGTCATGTGTCCACTGCCTGCACTCTGAGTCATCTTCACCTGTGATAAGGCTGACTATGGCAGAATCATCGGAGAATGTCTGTCAGAGGCACATCCCTGTATCCTCACATACTGTGGGTTCCCAGTTGAAGGGGGGAGGGGAGCTGTGGGATGGAATCTTCTGAAGTGGGGACTAGGAGTGTCAAGGATTGGGGGTTGGTGTAGGACCCAAATATAGGTAATCCAGGAGACAGCCAGGTATGGTTCAAAATGTTTTATTATAGCCGTGGTCTATAGCAGGAGCAGGTGCAGGAAAGCAGGCAGGCAGAACATCAGGGGCGACCGGGATACAAGTAACACAGACAAACACATACAACACAAGGAACCGACCAGGAGCTATGACATGACTAGGTTTAAATAGACTGAGGTGATGAGGAAACAGGTGAGATGATTACTGATTGATGATGGACAGGTGTGACTAATTAACTGAGGATAGGAGGCAATGCAAAACACAAGAGGACTGAACCGAACCAGATAAAGAGAGAAACCTAAAACTAAATGCTGAAAGAATATACTAAATGAATAAACAGAATACAGGTTAATGATAATAAATTCACTGAACTACTAAACAAAATATAAGAGGCAGCTAACAGAGGTGAACACTGGAAGGAAACAATGAGAATGAATAACACCACACTGAAGACTAAAGCACTAAACATAAGAGGAACAGGACGACTAAGGGGACACGAGGACAACAGCTAAACTGGAGGGATGAACTAAATACAAGAGGACAATGAACGATAACTAATATGGGGAGAAACAGCTACGAGGAACACGGGTCAAAGGTCACTGATACAAAAGGAGGCTAAACAAACAGGATCTTGACAATACTAAACTACTCAACCAAGGCAAAAGGAAAACTAAAGAGAAATAAAACACTAATGGGCTGGGGAAAAGAGAAATAAAGTAAAAACCTAAATGATAATAGACAAGGATGACAAGGATGATGGGATATGGAATGGACTGGGGAGACGAGGACACAGGACATGACAGGGAGAGACTAGGCTGGGGGATGGGTGAGTGTCTGATCAAACCTGTTGAACTGGTTTAGATAATTCACCCACTCTCATACAGCCTGGGAGTTTGGTTTGTGAACTAAAATTGTCTTCACTCTTCCAAACCCCACTGATATTATTCTGCTGATGTCCTTCTGCACATCTCTCAGCTCCTCTTTTGTTTCGTGAACTCTCCTCCTCTCTAGTTTTCTCAGTTAAGTTTTAGATTCAACAAACACAATTATTTTGGCTGTTTGTGTGAAAGTTACTAGTGAACTAGACCAAATTCTTGCTTTGCAAAGTTTGGTCTAGGCACGCTTCATTGGAACCCTCGCAGCCTGATCCACTGCTGTGGCTGTCCAATCACAACTCGCTATAGTTTTGGTTGGGCCAATCACAGCGCTCTGTATTGTGGGCCAATCACAGAGCAGGAGTAGCCGATGACGTCAGCGCTGCGGCCGCGAACACAAGCAACATGGCGGCAACGCAGGAACCACGTTTGTTTGAAACGGCTTTGTCATCAACATTGGATTATTTAGACTCCAACGTGCGTAAGTCTGTCGGCTATACTTAGCGGCTTCTTATTTTTATCAAACAAAGTAGAGCAATGTCCCAGTACACCTGATATTCACATGTTTTTATACAAAAACGACAGAAATCATTGATGTTAGACGCCATTACTGCCTCCTGCTTTTCCGTCGCTGTGATTACGTCACGTTGTTCGTTACTCTGATTGGTCCTAGCGCTATCCAATTGCGTGCTGACATTTTGAAAGACAACCGTAGATCCCGCCTCACGACTGAGAGCCGTCAATGGTTCGTGGCCAGACTATATATTCACATATATAGGATGTCTTGCCAGGCTATGTGAAAGTAGCAACAGTTGTAAAAAAAATCTGCACATTCAGAAAGCAATTGGCACTTTTGGCAGTGTTTCATTGATATGTCACAATGGACAATTTCTTCAATTCACTGTCACTGGCACACAGATGAAGCTGGAACTGGATTTGTGTACAAACATACACTGGAGACTGATTTGTTAGCATGTTTTCATTCTATTAACAAGTATTTTTATTTTCTATTAACAAATATTAACATTCCATTTTCACCATTTTATTCATGAATTAAAAGTTCATGAATAAATGTTTCCAAATATTTTGGGGATATGTGTTTCTCATTTCAGTCTGTGTGATAATTTGTAAAGGTTTCCATGTCACGCTTTTAGCACTGGTGTTTGGGTCATATTATTGATTTGAGCTAGCAGTCTGATGAAATAAATGCAAATAAATGGCAATGATCACTGGCAAGTAGTGTGTTAACACAACAAAAGCAGGACAATGGAGCTAATTTGCGCAAGCCTAGTAGTTTTAGGTATTTTTCACCAGAAAATTAAATATTCTCAGAAATTCTAGTGTTAAACAGTGGTTTTGCATCCTTCTCCTAACACTCAGTGTTTATTTAACCTGCAGAAATCCAAGCATGAGCAGATTGCAGGATCAAAGTGAAGAGCAGCTCATTTATTTTCAAATTTAGGTTTAATTTAGCTAACGGATGGTCTCATATTGCAGTAAATGTGAGCTGTAGGACATTTAAACGTCATTTTCTAGTGATGGAGTCAGCGTGATGGAATTCTGCTCCGTGTTCACATCCTGCTCTGAAAATATGGCCGTTAATCTTTTTTAGTCTCTGAGAAGGAGAGGATCTCTGAGGGAACAGATGTCTCCAGAGGAGAAAATGAGATGAAAGCAGAAATATAGAGGAAAGCAAACCTTTACAACCTTCAGATCATTTCTTTACCTTGAATAAAACTTATGAAAGCAGAACCTTTATGGAGGACTCGGGTCTGCAGCAGAATCAAACCACGTCCATTTCTCATTCACAACTGTGCAAAAGTTTTCAACCAACCCTCATTTCTTTATGCTTTGGGGGCTTTTTTTTTTTAAATCAAATATAGAAACAAAATTGTGCATAGGTGCAGACTGATCCTTGTTTTCCATCCAAGTGATTGAAGCAGAGACAAACCTGGCAGCTTTGACCCATTTTCAAAAGGAGGTGGTCAGAAATCTGGGGGTGAAGCTTGATGCAGATCTGAAACTGGATGACCTGATAAATCTTTGTTAGGGTGTGTCTTTTACTCTTCACCTGCTTGCTAAGGTTAGCCCATTGCTGTCCATAGCCCATCTGTAAACAGTGATACATGCTTTTATTATGTCCAGGCAGGTCTATTGCAATTCCCTGTATGCTGGACTAAACCAGACTGTGATTGCTTGGCTGAAGGTGGTGCAGAAACTGCAGCTACTTTTAAACTGGGACAAAAAGGCAGGAATACATCACTCCTGTCCTGACGTCTTTGCATTGAGTTAGGAGCAATATGTAAGAATTCTACAGTGAAATAATCACAAAAAAGTCTAATGTCTCATGTTGGAAAGGAAGGTTATGCTGAAACAGGTTTCATTCTCAGCTGGCTGGGGGTTTGTCAGTTTTTTCCTTTTAAAAAAGCAAAAGAGGGACTCAGTTACTGTTTACAATCTGTGAGCCTGTGAGGTTGCAGAGTCTGCACCGAGCTAACGCAGCAGTGCCAGCATTTCTAATTCAACACCAGCTGGCAAAAGTAAACAGGAGCGCCCCACGCTCTAAATAAAACTGGTTCTTCATAAGTGCTCTGAGGCACTTTTAGTGCCATGGCTTTTTCTTTTGAAGAACCTTTTCTCGCTGTTTACGGTTCTTTGGGGAACTGAATTTTTTTAAATAGAGGTTGTCACATTCATACTCACTTTTAGTGCTTTGAAGAACTTTTTAATGTTTAAAGGCCTTATGGCTAATGAGCATATGCCTAATCAGAATAACTCCTGGCTGTGTGTAACAATGCGTGTTACTGGGCCCTTTTTTATTGTAGTGGGTGATATTTTGCAACTACATTTTTTAGAGAAGAGTTATAAAGTAATGTAATTATAAATAATGTGAATTAATAATTTGTGGCTATACTTGATTACTTTTTAATTTTATTTCGTAAAGCCCCATTCGTTAACTTTGCAGTTATATGCTCTTTGTAGCCCTCTAGAGGCTTGCTGCGTAATGTCACTGTCGTAACATTAAATCTCTCTCTGGGGCATAAGAGGCATGTTTACATTCCTAATGTCAGGCAAAACAACAAAAACAAACTTTTCCACCTCCACACATTGAATAAATAGTTTTATCAGGACTGTATAACAACTTTATGCCCGACCAAACACAATAACCCTGACCATTCGCCTCCGCTCATTGTCTGTGAGAGCGTGGGGGTGGGGGGTGCACGCATGGACCATTTCACCTGGTTTGTTATCCAAGGGACGCAGGGGGATTCATGGGGCGCAGCATGGACAGTTTAGCCTACTCCCGTTGGGGTGTGTGTGGGGGGGGGGCATACCGTTTCGCCTCCCTCCGTTGTCCGTGAGAGAGGGGGGAGTGCAGACCTTGGCAGGTGTTACACCTCGATGCCTGAACACTGTGTGGTGTATTCCTGTTTAAATGGGCAGACTGTTGAGAGTAGGGCTAGAGAGATAGTTTTTCACAAGTAAGACTGAACATTTCTATAGTTTTTCTTTTGCAAGTATACTGTTTTAGGCTTCTTTTTACTTGCTGGAGAGTCTTTACAAATATCCGACGCACATACTTAAATGCCTAAATGGAATTGGGGCATATTCAACTAAACACTGAATTGCGCATTCAACACCATAAAGAAGCAATGAAAGTGGAAGCTCTAAAACAGAGGCCGAACTACAACCTCATAATTAATGGAATGGTTAAGATGCAAAAATACAGGATGAAGTTTATTCAGGAACACTCGACAGCTGCAGTCGTGGAGGAGTTCCCTTTTCTATGCCATCAACGTTTGGTAAGGTCAAAGCACACAGGCTCAATGGTGGGCCATACCCATCCTCATGGAACACAAGTTTAGAAAGACTTTGTAGCAATTTGAATGTAATGTGGGCCCATTTGGGATTTGAGTAAACTTGTAGAACTCCTTTGCTCCTTTTCTCAGAGTACCATCAATAAAAGACAAAAATCCTTAGTGAAAAGTCAAACAACTTATAGACTTGTTATTGTAAAAAATACAACTATTGATAAGTGTCTGTGAGAGATTAGCAATTCCAACAGAAGTGCTTCTTAAATTCTTGGTACCATTTTTTTTGTCATACTGTGTGTCTAGATTCTAGAGGAAATGAAGCTCATCAGCAAAGTGGATGTGGAGAAACAAGTAGTCAGTAGCCTTGCCAGGATGTCAAAAAAGATTGTTGACAAAGCTCCTAAAAGTGCCCTCAAGGGTCAGTGTTTGGTTGGATGTGATGCCTCAGAGACAGAGGAGGAAAGCAGAGGTATGTTGTGCCTTTAACAACTTTGAATTGGTATGCATTTTACTTTACCATGCTCAACTGCATGTGTTATTTGAGACACTCGTATTTTTCAGTATCAGTAGCGTAGCCAGAAATTCATTTCTGGGTGGGCCTAATAAAAAATGGGTAGGCCCAATAATTGTAATTGAAAATACATTTTATTATATATGTATATATTCACCCGCATGCACTCTTGAGTCTTACGCACCATAACGTGGTTCTACTGCGCTGGCCTGTGACCCACAGCTGCACGTCGAGCTTCAGCACTCTGTTGCGCTCTGTCAATAGATATTTCCTGTATCTAACAGTTTTTTTTTCCAACGGTGACGGAAACATCTGAAGGCTGTTGTCATTTTGAGATGATTGCAATTACCCCCGTCTCATGCAGGTGCACAGACTTTTAAAACGTTACACACAGAGAGCATCGCGGAGGTCAAGAAAAGGTTTTCCCATCAAAGCATCTGAGCATTAGCTCACAATGGGATACCATTCTCGACACATCACGTTATTGACAGTGCGCTGAAGAGCTGGAGCTCAGAGCGCGTCTAGGTCACTGCTGAACCACGGCCCAATGGTGGACAAGAACGCATGCAGGACACCGGTAATTTTTGCATCTTTTCTGTTCCCCTGCTTGATACAGGTCATCCCGGCGCCCTTCCTGATTGCGCAGCAGCCGCAGACTCACTGGTGCGCCTGCAGCCTCTCAGAGTTCCCTGCATTGAAAATGCTGCAAAGAATAATTTCATTTTCTGTTATTCATCAGCACGTGACGTTGTGAAACCTAAAACTCCGGTTATTTCTGTCCACACGGAGACGCTGAAAACGGAGAAAACGCAAATCTTCACTTTGGCCGGAGTTTTTAAAAAGATATGTTTTCGTTGCGGAGATCTGCGTTTCCGTGTGGATGACAGGCCGAATCGTAGAAAAATATCTTCGTTTTGGGAGATACCCGGCTACGTGTGGACAGGGCCTTAGAGGCAACCTGGAGGTCTTCAGCATACAAATGAAATGTAACATTTCTCTGTGTTCCAGGAGGCAGTAAACAAAGAGAGAAGGGGGGCAAGAATCGACCCCTGAGGTCCACCTCAGGAGAGGTCAGCACAGGAGGAGGAAAATCACCCTTCAGCTGATTTGGGTTTGGTGTCATCTCCTGCAGGACTCTCAGGTGTTCAGCTTGTCTCAGCTCTGCTGATCTTCCTGATGATGAGATGTTTTGTTTTGTCTTCCATCACTACCACTACCAGTCAGACTGAAGAAATCAGGACAAGCTATTCTGACTCACTGCTATGTAACAAACCTGAGGGGCGTTCTGTTTCTGGTTTGTTTCAGACATTTCTCTTCCTGTTTCCTGCTTCAGTTCATGCTGGATCTGTGGTTCACCTGTAACAACAGGTAACTCGTGTTGTTCTTGGTCCTTCTGCCAGTTTCCAAATCAGCTTTAAAAGCCCAGTTCTCATCACTTCCACACAACCGTCACAAATGATTTTATTATTTACACAGAAGAATCTGAGTGAAAACTCAGGATCCTGGTTTTTTATGTAATAAAATTTCATGTGAGGATTTTTCCACATTTTTTACTCTTTTTAAATTAATTTAAAGCATCAGATGGATGAGTTTTTATTCTTGACTTTTTTTTTTGCTTTGATATTTACAGCTTTTAAACTCACAATAAAATTAAAACAAATTTAGTATTATTATTATTATTGTTATTTAAAGTTTTTATTCTTACACTCTGCATCAGAGACCATCATGTGCCTGGGGGTGCGTTCAGGGCGTAGCTGCCTCCTGTTTCTCTCTGACAGAGGTCCTGATGTAGCTCGGTGCTCCGCTGCTGGCCATCCGACGTGACTCAGTCTGTGCTGGAAGAGCAGCCGTCCAATAGCTGCAGACTGGATTAAGTTGTCCTGGATCATGAATGTCTCATCTGGACCCTGAACCTGATGTTAAATCAGCTGGTTTTAGGTTATTTTATATAAATGTCTCTGCTTTGGTTGATTAGTTTCTCTGTTATCAAAAACCTCTAAATCCAGACGTGACGATAAAACTCTGAACTAATCCATTAAATAATCTAATTGGTTATTTTTCTAGCTGCTGTAGCTTTTCAGGGGTTAAATATTGACATTTCATGTAATGTAATTAAATATTTCTTTACTTGTGCATCTGTTCCTGATATCCGATCAAAGACTGTTAATCAACTCATACTTTGGTCTTTGTTATAAAAGTTTATTATGTTAACTAGAATAAAATATTTGTTAGTTTAATCTGACGTCCAAACCTACAACCTGTTCCAAACCAATGTGAAGCGGTAAATGTAGGTGGAGCTGAAAGACCTGATGGATCAGAGGAGGGTAGCTGCCTCAGATCTTCATGCAGCTCCTGATGTTTCATTGTCAGACGTTCAGATATCTCCACCTGCTCCTCGCTCGCTCCCTCAGGACGAGTTTGAAGAGTAAGCCATAATCATCACAATTATAACAAATAAAGGTTTGAATATTCTGGCGTTGCATGTAGTGAGTCTTTCTCATATATTAGTTTCACGTTTTAAGTTGAGTTACTGACATAAATTAACTTTTGCACCATATTTTTCTTGTTCCACCTGTAAGTGGGTCTAGAAGAGAGGATGCTGGTTTAATGTTAGACAGCAGCTGGTTCCACAGCAAAAGCCTGATCCCCTTTAAGCTTCAGCCTCGCCTTTGGAACGACTTGAAGCTGCTGCTCAGCAGACCGTAGAAGTTGTGATGGTGCATGAGGTCAGATAAATAGGAAGGTGACAACCTATTCACGGATTTATGTTTAAAGAAGACTTTTAAAACAAACCAAAAGCAACCAGCTCTGACCTGTGGTGTCCGTTAGGGGGTGAGCGGCAGCATTCTTTTTTTTTCCCATGTCCTGTCCGGCTGTATAGCAGTCAGAATGGATGTCTGAGTGCCGAAAACAAGCCTTACGGTTTTACGCTCTCAGGTGGAGCGTTATAGATTCAGCTATAACACTCCACCTGATATCAAAACTTTATTAGAAATGCTTTCGGTTGTTTTTAATCCCAACTGACACGGAAATGAAAGCAATGGTTGGGGGGGGGGCACAAAAATAAACAATAAAGGATGTAAAATAATCCACTACTACAATCGGAAAGGGGCTTCATCGGAGAATATGACTTCGCCCCAGTCCTCAGCAGTCCATTCACAAAGTCATATTCTCCGATGAAGCCCCTTTCCGATTGTTTGGGGCATCTGGAGAAAGGCTTGTCCGGAGAAGAAAAGGTGAGCGCTACCATCAGTCCTGTGTCATGCCAACAGTAAAGCATCCTGAGACCATTCATGTGTGGGGTTGCTTCTCATCCAAGGGAGTGGGTTCACTCACTATGTTGCCCAAAAACACAGCCATGAATAAAGAATGGTACCAAAACACCCTCCGACAGCAACTTCTTCCAACAATCCAACAGCAGTTTGGTGAAGAACAATGCATTTTCCAGCAGGATGGAGCACCGTGCCATAAGGCAAAAGTGATAACTCAGTGGCTCGGGGACCAAAACGTTGAAATGTTGGGTCCATGGCCTGGAAACTCCCCAGATCTTAATCCCATTGAGAACTTGTGGTCAATCCTCAAGAGGCGGGTGGACAAACAAAAACCCACTAATTCTGACCAACTCCAAGAAGTGATGATGAAAGAATGGGTTGCTGTCAGTCAGGATTTGGCCCAGAAGTTGATTGAGAGCATGCCCAGTCCAACTGCAGAGGTCCTGAAAAAGCAGGACCAACGCTGCAAATACTGACTCTTTGCATAAATGTCATGTAATTGCTGATAAAAGCCTTTGAAACATATGAAGTGCTTGTAATTATATTTCAGTCCATCACAGAAACAACTGGAACAAAGATCTAAAAGCAGTTTAGCAGCAAACTTTGTGAAAACTAATATTTGTGTCATTCTCAAAACTTTTGGCCACGACTGTAGACGTGCAGAAAGAGAGAGAAAAAAGGGACACAAAAATACAACAGAACCAAAACATCACTGCACCAACAACATGAGGATGTATAACAGCAGCAATTTTTGCTGAAAAGCACACAGTAATAAATCCTAGTGCATATAGTGCCAACCACAGCCTTAGGTTATGTGTTAAAAACACCCAAGCCAATACTTGTGAGAGCACCATGTGAGCACCTGTGTTGTGTACACGCGTTTGTTTATGTAAGGTTTCTCTATAGGAATGTCCAATAGTGAGTGTGAGAGGCCACAGACCTGCCCCCAAAGACACGTGGAAGATGGAGGAGATCCAAGCCCTGAGATCCCAAGGATTGTCCCAGAGCGTGGGGACCCCAGAGAGACCACCACCGGAGCAGCCCCAATCCCCCTTCCGATGGGCTCTCCCCGGTGGGGCCAAACTAGCAGCCGTGCCAGAGGCCCAGGAGATAACAGCGACAAGCCCCCAGGCCTGCCCGAAGCCGCCCACACGAAGGTAGATTGATCTCGGAACCCAGTGGCTTGGGACCCAAGGGCGCCCAACCCCGGCTGAGACCCGGCAGAGTCCAGGCAGACTCTCTACTGACATCAACCCTAACCCTCACCCACCAGCAGGAATTGAGGCAGGGGGAGGGTAGGTGAAGATGTTATAGCATCACAAGATGTCCCAGGAGAGGGGAGGAGTCCAAAACTTTACCTGACAGATAGGCAGTCACACACTCACGCTCTCTTACTCACTCAAAAATACATTCGACCTAGACACACAAGAATGCACTTAATACACCCACTCACACTCCCCATACACACCCTACACACTCTGGTCTGATACAGCTGCACAGAGGAAAGATCTACTACCAGACTCAGAGATGGTCCCGTTCTAACTGGGGTAATGATGAGCAGGTAACCCCGCCCAGCGCAGAACAAAGTGACCCACCACCCCAGACCCCGACCAGACGACCAGCTCCCACTCCTAGTCTCCACCCCCGGGCAGCGAACTGGGAACAGTGGTGTGGGAAGACCCCTAGTTCCCTCCTTTATCGTTTGCTGCGTAGAAGAAACGCAGAACCAACATAACTTCCTGCTGCATGTGTGTGCATGTGTGTGTGCGTGTGCACTCGCTCGCCAGGCAGACTCTCTACTGACATCAAGTCCCACCCCCCACCCCCTGCTCTGACAGCCGGTGGGACGGCAAAACGTCTGCGTGTATTTTCCATGCGTTTGAATCTCTTTCAATCTTTGAAAGTTCAGTTGAAGAAATGCGACATTTAACCTGCAGAAAGTAGTATGAATGATTTAAAGAGAATCATTTAGAAATTAAATTCTGATGGATCAAGGAGAAACGGAGAGGAACAGGATGAAACGGGAATAAAAACAAATAACTTATTTGCCTATAAGAACAAAATGGTCCCTCATAGACCACCTTTCTTTTTCTTTCTGACTCCATGATGTAACAGTAGAATAATTTGCTTCAAAAGACTCATCCTGTTGACAGATGGAGACTCTCTTCCATTTAAACACGGTTCGACGCTTCACGACACAGCAGCTGTATCGGTCACGTGACTACTTCCTAAATGATGCACTCACCGACACGGGGTCTCGCTCTAGATACAGCTAGATATAAGCGCCGACGCATCAGTGTTGCTCGTCCCATCACTAATGAACAAACGATTTATAAACTACGGTGCATATTGGAGTAAAACTGATGAATAATTAAATACGCTTAGCCTATTTAATGATTGTCCCCACCAAGTGTAACGTAATTGTCCCCAGCAATTCTAAAAACAAACTGACACCCTTGTTCAAGAGTCAGACAACATGCAGATCGATATGAACGCTGATGGCAAAGCCGACGTGGAAGGATAGTGAACGTCTTCAGAAACAAAGTCGGTACCCTTTGTTTACTTTTATTGTGTACGTGTTTTATCTCTGTGCTGGTAGATGGGTTAACATAGCAACTAACGCTGCTAGCCTCATCAGGCTGTCCCAATATAATTCAATAATCTACAGAAAAATAAAACAATGTGCTGCCAGTTTTACTGCTGCGTGTATATATTGATATAACTCCAGAAAAAATTAATCGATAGCTTTCCAGAATAACTTCTCCTGACTGGGTGATGCGCAGCCGCTCGTTAGCTCCTCTTCTGAAAGGCACGGAGGTTCTACCGGTATTAGGAGGAAACATGTGGATTATCTTTTCGATCCACCCTCTGTGTGTGTGTCATAGCTTTCTCAAATGACTTATTTTTTACTTACCTGAGCTAACACGGTTAGCCGTGCAGCTGCCGTCATTCTAATGGGACTTGGCAGGAGTCCAGAAGGACCGGTAGTGAACAGTTTTATGACTTTAATGTTGCTACGTTAGTTAAAAATGTGTGTAGGACTCTGACATATGGCTCAGACTTTTTGCTGCAGCTGTAAACGCAATTTTCCATAATCATTGAGAGCTCGCCTCGAAGTAGTTATGCTGCTATAGGCTTAGACTGCTGGAGGACATACAGTGCATCCAGAAAGTATTACATATGCATAAGTATTCACAGCCTTTGCTCAGTACGTTGTTGATGCACCTTTGGCAGCAATTACAGCCTCGAGTGGTTTTGAATATGATGCCACCAGCTTGCCACACCTATCTGGGCAGTTTTGCCCATTCCTCTTTGCAGTACCTCTGGAGCTCTATCAGGTTGGATGGAAAGCGTCTGTGCAGCCGTTTTCAGATCTCTCCAGAGATTTTCAATGGGGTTCAGGTTTGGGCTCTGGCTGGGCCACTCAAGGACATTCACCGAGTTGTTCTGTAGCCAGTCCTTCCATGTTTTGGCTGTGTGCTTAGAGTCATTGTCCTGCTGAAAGGTGAACCGTCGCCCCAGTCTGAGGTCAAGAGCGCTTTGGAGGATGTCTCTGTCCAGGATGTCTCTGTACATTGCTGCAGTCATCTTTCCCTCTATCCTGACTAGTCTTCCAGTTCTTGCCGCTGAAAAACATCCCCACAGCATGATGCTGCCACCACCATGCTTCACTGTAGGGATGGTATTGGCCTGGTGATGAGCGTTGCCTGATTTTCTCCAAACGTAACGCCTGGCATTCACTCCAAAAGGTTCCATTTTTGTCTCATCAGACCAGAGGATTTTGTTTCTCATGGTCTGAGAGTCCCTAAGGTGCCTTTTGGCAAACTCCAGGCGGGCTGCCATGTGCCTTTTACTAAGGAGAGGCTTCCGTCTGGCCACTCTACCATACAGGCCTGATTGGTGGATTGCTGCAGAGATGGTTGTCCTTCTGGAAGGTTCTCCTCTCTCCACAGAGGACTGCTGGAGCTCTGACAGTGACCATCGGGTTATTGGTCACCTCCCTGACCAAGGCCCTTCTCCCCCGTTCACTCAGCTTAGAAGGCCGGCCAGCTCTAGGAAGAGTCTTGGTGGTTCCAAACTTCTTCCACTTACGGATGATGGAGGCCACTGTGCTCATAGGAACCTTTAAAGCAGCTGAAATGTTTCTGTAACCTTCCCCAGCCTTGTGCCTCAAGACAATCCTGTCTCAGAGGTCTACACTCAATTCCTTTGTCTTCATGCTTGGTTTGTGCTTTGACATGCACTGTCGACCCAGGGGCCTTATATAGACAGGTGTGCCTTTCCAAATCATGTCCAATCAACTTCATTTTCCACAGGTGGACTCCAATTAATCTGCTGAAACACCTCAAGGATGATCAGTGGAAACAGAATGCACCTCAGCTCAATTCTGAGCTTTACGTCAAAGGCTGTGAATACTTATGTACATGTGATTTCTCAAGGTTTTTATTTTTAATACATTTGCAACAACTTCAAAGACACTTTTTTCACATCATTATGGGGTGTTGTGTGTTGAATTTTATGGGCACAATGAATTTNTGATGATAGTGATGAAGATGATGGTGTTGGTGATGATGAAGATGATGATAGTGATGAAGATGGTGGTGTTGATGATGATGATGGTGATGAAGACGATGGTGATGGTGATGATAATGGTGATGAAGATGATAATGGTGATGAAGATGGTGATGGTGTTGGTGATGATGATGATAATGATGATGGTGATGATGGTGATGATGATGGTGGTGATGATGATGATGGTGATGAAGATGATGGTGATGGTGATGATGGTGATGAAGATGATGATAATGGTGATGATGATGATGATGGTGATGATGATGGTGATGGTGATGAAGATGATGGTGTTGGTGATGATGATGATGATAGTGATGAAGATGGTGGTGTTGATGATGGTGATGAAGACAATGGTGATGGTGATGATAATGGTGATGATGATGATGATAATGGTGATGAAGATGATGATGATGATGGTGTTGATGTTGGTGATGATGATGATGGTGATGATAGTGATGAGTATGATGGTGTTGGTGATGATGAAGATGATGATAGTGATGAAGATGATGATGTTGATGTTGGTGATGATGATGATGGCGATGATGATGAAGATGATGATAGTGATGAAGATGGTGATGATGTTGATGATGGTGATGGTGATGATAATGGTGATGATGATGATGATAATGGTGATGAAGATGATGATGGTGTTGGTGTTGGTGATGATGGTGAGGATAATGGTGATGAAGATGATGATAATGGTAATGAAGATGATGGTGTTCACGTTGGTGATGATGATGGTGATGATAGTGATGAAGATGATGGTGTTGGTGATGATGAAGATGATGATAGTGATGAAGATGGTGGTGTTGATGATGATGATGGTGATGATAATGGTGATGAAGATGATAATGGTGATGAAGATGATGGTGTTGGTGATGATGATAATGATGATGGTAATGATGATGGTGGTGATGATGATGATGGTGATGAAGATGATGGTGTTGATGTTGGTGATGATGATGATGATGATGGTGATGATAATGATGAAGATGATGGTGTTGATGTTGGTGATGATGATGGTGATGATGGTGATGAAGATGATGGTGTTGGTGATGATTATGATGGTGATGATGATGAAGATGATGATAGTGATGATGATGGTGATGATGTTGATGATGGTGATGAAGACAATGGTGATGGTGATGATAATGGTGATGGTGATGATGGTGATGATGATGGTGGTGATGATGATGATGGTGATGAAGATGATGGTGTTGGTGATGATGGTGATGATGGTGGTGGTGATGATGATGATGATGGTGATGATAGTGATGAGTAGGATGGTGTTGGTGATGATGAAGATGATGATAGTGATGAAGCTGATGGTGTTGATTTTGGTGATGATGATGGTGATGATGATGATAGTGATGAAGATGATGGTGTTGGTGATGATGAAGATGATGATAGTGATGAAGATGGTGGTGATGATGATGATAATGGTGATGAAGATGATTATGGTGATGAAGATGATGGTGTTGGTGATGATGATAATGATGATGGTGATGATGATGGTGGTGATGATGATGATGGTGATGAAGATGATGGTGTTGATGTTGGTGATGATGATGGTGATGATGATGATGGTGATGAGGATGATGGTGTTGGTGATGATGAAGATGATGATAGTGATGAAGATGGTGGTGTTGATGATGATGATGGTGATGAAGACGATGGTGATGAAGATGATAATGGTGATGAAGATGATGATGGTGGTGGTGATGATGATGATAATGATGATGGTGATGATGGTGGTGATGATGGTGGTGATGAAGATGATGGTGTTGGTGATGATGGTGATGAAGATGATGATAATGGTGATGAAGATGATGTTGGTGGTGCTGGTGATGATGATGGTGATGATGATGGTGGTGATGATGATGGTGTTGGTGATGATGGTGGTGATGATGATGATGATGATGATGAGTGAGGGTGATGATGATGGTGATGATGATGGTGATGAAGATGATAATGGTGATGAAGATGATGGTGTTGGTGATGATGATAATGATGATGGTAATGATGATGGTGGTGATGATGATGATGGTGATGAAGATGATGGTGTTGATGTTGGTGATGATGATGATGATGATGGTGATGATAATGATGAAGATGATGGTGTTGGTGATGATGATAGTGATGAAGATGGTGGTGTTGATGATGATGGTGATGATGGTGATNAATCCATTTTGGAATTCTGTTATTTCAGCTGTTAACTTTATTTTCTCTCTAAGTGTTTTTCTCCCCAGCAGAAGCTACACTGGCGTTCTGCTGAGCTGTGGTGGCCTCATGGAGGGGGCCATCGGCTGGCACACTGCTGCCAACCACCTAACATTCTCCCTCTCCTGATATTACATCTCACTTTCTTTAACATAGAATGTGCTACTATTAGTTCACCTATTGAATTAATTAGAGATTCACTCAGATAAAGACAATAAAGTTTCTCTTACTAAATAGAACTTCTACTAAGAAATCACAGTGTAGCCATAGAAACACTACTTGATCTATATGGTGTGTTTGTGTGTGTGTGTGTGTGTGTGTGGTGTGTGTGTGTGTGTGTCTGCTCTGTCTTCTCAACCCCCAGTGAGTCGTAGCGGATGGCTGCTCATACTGAGCCAGGATCCTCTGCAGGTTTCTTCCTGTTAAAACGGAGTTTTCCTCTCCACTGTTGCTACATGCTTGCTTAGTATGAGGACTGCTGATGCAATCTGCTGGGTTCCTTATATAGGAAACTTTTTTACTGATTGGCTTAATGAACTGAACTGTATTGGAATGTTTACTTTGTGAAGTGCCTTGAGACGACTCTTGTTGTGATTTGGCGCTATATAAATAAACTGAATTGAATTGAAGTAGAACAAAATACAGCTAATCACCTAGTAGCACAGTAGCTGTGCCTCCTAACACGTATTTGAGTGACGTATGTGGAACCAACGTTTTTCAGTGTTTAGAGGAGAGAATTTAGATTTTCTATAATGATTTATGACTAAAGTGCTTAACAAAATGACAAACTGAACCCAGTTTATTTTTTATAGTTGGTAAAGTGTAGTTAAACTGAATTTTTACCATTTTCACGCAGAGTCTGGCCAATACCTTTAAATAAATTTTAATATTTGTGAGTGAGTTTGTTTTAAATTTCATGATGACCTAGAAGGAATATCAGGATGTTATAAATTAGCTTTTCACAGCATTTCTTTTCTCCTCAGAGCAACAGGTATTACATCATAATGTACATATATATAATATATATAATTTATACCGGATTGCGAAATCGGCCCAAGTTTTTATATCAGTGCATTTCTAATAATCAGTATTGTACCCAATGCTGGGGTAGGAGGGGTTTGTTTGTTAAGACTGTGAATCTGTTTAAAGAGCAGGTTCACTGAGAAACCATTTTTTACTTATTAGTTTTGAAAATGATCAGTCTCTTTGAGTTTTTCATGCAGGCTGAACATGAAAATAGTCTCCTACTATCTCCTGCATTAGCTTAAGATAGAAAATAGATAGAAAAACCCTCAGTTCTGAAAATCCTGACAGATCTACATCACACTGTCACTTAACATTCATGGACTCACCCATCTCGACTCGTTCACCGTGAGACTTTTTCACTCGTAGCATTCAGCTCCATCTCAAACTGTACGACTTCCTCAGGGAGCAAAGCTCATGAGCCATGTTCTCACACTCTACGACCCAATGCTCGGATGTTACCTGACTGCTCACACTGAACGTGTGGTAGCAACACGTTGGATCTTCTAGTCCAAAAACCCGAAGACCCAGAGACTGTTGTGTTATTATTGATGTCTTTTTTCCTCAACCTTTATTTGCAAAAATGAACAAATATGCCTGTTGTCCTCTGGGCTTGCCGTAGAAGGACAAGCAGGAGGATACGGGGCAGAAGTAACTCAGGAAGTGGAGCGGGTTGTCTAGTAATGGAAGGGTTGTCACTCCTGGCAGAGAATGCTGCTGTTGTGTCCTTGGGCAAGACACTTTACCCACCTTGCCTGCTGCTGGTGGTCAGAGCTAGGGACAGATGGTACCTGTGCTTGGCAGCCTTACCTCTGTCAATGAGCCCCAGGGCAGCTGTGGCTACAATGTAGTTCATCACCACCAGGGTGTGAATGTGTGTGTGAATGGGTGAATGACTGTGTTGTAAAGCGTCTTGAGGGGTTCTAGGACTCTACAAGGTGCTATATCAAACACAGGCCACGCTGGGATTTACGGGGGTTGGAGAAGGAAAACGACAAAAGGAAGTAAAACAATGTTTTGGGATCCGTTTTAGTTGACATAAACACTAAAAACACGCTTTCTTGACAATCCTCATCACTGTTTGTCGGAGAAAACTGTAAAAAGAAAAAGAAACAACGTGTTGATAGGAAACTACGTAGGGAGCCGTGTTGACACATTCACTGTGTGAGCAGTTCTGGTACATTTGGGTCGCAGCGCTGCTTCAACAGTGCAATAACCTCACAAAGGGCGAGCAGATTATCAAACATGGCTGAGATTCATGCAACCACACGATTACTGATCGGGAGCTGGTCCTGAAGGGTTATTTGCCTCTCGTAACCGCTTGTACGTGACGCAAAACTCAAAGATTCTCACACGAGGAAAATCAGCGCAGAACAGTCCAAAAACTGCACAGTGTACGCCCAGCTTCAGAGTTCAGGAAACAGCAGAGAACGTAGAAGCTAACCGTTAGCATTAGCAACTCCACCACACAGCAGAACTCCTCCAGGCTTGTGTTATCTGTGGAGATAAAACATCAACGTTACAGAACAAACAGAGTCAGTGGTAGAGTCGTGTTGCTGTTAGCCAATCAGAGGAGAGATGTCCACATATCAGGAAGTAAGACTCCAGATCCTGTCGTCTGAAGGTACTTGCTCCTCCTCCGGCTGACTTCTACGTCGTCAAACAGGCGCACCCGACCTTTTTTTACCCATTAAACGACTCACAGGCATTCATTCCTACTAGAGACCACTGCAAATAAAAATATGAGTAAAGTTGACTTTTAACAATTTAGTGGGTTTAGGGAGGTGCCTGTGACTATACCACCATAGTCTGATTTTTTTACTGGTTTCATATAAAACAGAAATCTGTGATCTTGTCTCATATAAAACAAACTTTGTTGGATGCTGATTCAGAACATGCCTTGGCCTTTCACAAAGACAAAAAATAAATTAAATACAAGTCCAATTAACAAATTCAATCTAATTATGATCCGATTCAGACTCTGATATGCATCTCTGCAAAGGAGTCATGGGAAACATTAATTTTCTCAAATCTACATAATTATTCATCTGAGTGTACAGAACAGCTTGTTTCTTCTTCTGAGACTTGCTGGAATGCCAGATGGTCGCTCCATCGCCGTCTGATCCCAGATCTGCTCTCAAAACGAGCGCTGCAGTTCAAAATGACAGTTTAACATGCTTCTCTGGGTTTTTGCAGCCTTTAAAAGATCTGCTGGGCTCAGCTGATGATGTTTTTAAATAAGCAGCATCTAAACGGATCCCTGTAGGGGAATTTTCTCTGTTCACAACCAGAACATCCTGATCAAACATGAGAAAACGAGTTTAAACAGCATCGGTTTTCATGAAAGGAAAAAGGTTGTTCAGCACCTAAAATCCTCTAATAAAAATAAAATCACTAATAACTGTAACTGTAAGCAAAAACTGATGGATAAGCAAAGAGTCAGCATCAGTGTAGAAGAAAACCAGCTGTTAATGGTTGTTACTCAGATATTATGTTAGATACATCATGAAAAGCCACAGTGGTGTTTAGTAATGGTTTTCTGGTGCACATTAACAAGTCTGAAAGCAGCAGCAGTAATTTGTCCATGTTGTGATAATCAGCTTCTGGATTTAATTACATTACAACTGAGAATTTGATGTTTTACGTTAATCGAATCAGGAGAGTTTCAGCTCAGCATTTGTCTGTTTTCAGAGTTAATTATGTTCAAAAGTCAAATTATTGTCTGTCCTTTGTTGAGTTTTTAATGGAGAACTTCCTGTTTTCTTGTCTCATCATCCCTCCAGGTGACGATGATGATGGTGGTGATGATGATGATAGTGATGAAGATGATGTTATTGACGTTGGTGATGATGATAGTGATGAAGATGATGGTGTTGACGTTGGTGATGATGATGATGATGGCGATGATGATGGTGATGATAGTGATGAGTATGATAGTGTTGGTGATGATGAAGATGATGATAGTGATGAAGATGATGATGTTGATGTTGGTGATGATGATGATGATGATGATGGTGATGATGATGGTGATGAAGATGATGGTGTTGGTGATGATGATAGTGATGAAGACAATGGTGATGGTAATGATAATGGTGATGATGATGATAATGGTGATGAAGATGATGATAATGATAGTGTTGGTGATGATGATGATAATGATGATGGTGATGATGATGGTGGTGATGATGATGATGGTGATGAAGATGATGGTGTTGGTGATGATGGTGAGGATAATGGTGATGAAGATGATGATAATGGTGATGAAGATGATGGTGTTCACGTTGGTGATGATGATGGTGATGATAGTGATGAAGATGATGGTGTTGATGTTGGTGATGATGATGATGGTGATGATAGTGATGAGTATGATGGTGTTGGTGATGATGAAGATGATGATAGTGATGAAGATGATGGTGTTGATGTTGGTGATGATGATGATGGTGATGATGATGAAGTGATGAAGATGATGGTGGTGATGATGAAGATGATGATAGTGATGAAGATGGTGGTGTTGTTGATGATGATGGTGATGAAGACGATGGTGATGGTGATGATATGGTGATGATGATGATGATGGTGATGATGATGATGATGGTGTTGGTGATGATGGTGGTGATGATGATGATGGTGATGAAGATGATGGTGTTGGTGATGATGGTGATGATGATGGTGATGAAGATGATGATGATGGTGATGATGATGATGATGATGGTGATGATGATGATGATGATGATGATGATGATGGTGGTGATGATGATGATGGTGATGAAGATGATGGTGTTGATGTTGGTGATGATGATGGTGATGATGGTGATGATGATGATGATGATGATGATGGTGATGATGATGGTGGTGGTGATGATGATGATGATGATGGCGATGAAGATGATAGTGTTGATGTTGGTGATGATGATGGTGATGATGGTGATGATGATGATGATGGTGTTGATTTTGATGATGATGATGATGATGGTGATGATGGTGATGATGATGATGGTGTTGGTGATGATGATGATGATGATGGTGATGATGATGGTGGTGATGATGATGATGGTGATGATGATGATGGTGTTGGTGATGATGAAGATGATGATAGTGATGAAGATGATGGTGTTGATGTTGGTGATGATGATAATGATGATGGTAATGATGATGGTGGTGGTGATGATGATGGTGGTGATGATGATGGTGTTGATGTTGGTGATGATGATGATGGTGATGATAGTGATGAGTATGATGGTGTTGGTGATGATGAAGATGATGATAGTGATGATGATGATGGTGTTGATGTTGGTGATGATGATGATGGTGAAGATGATGATAGTGATGAAGATGGTGATGATGTTGATGATGGTGATGATGACGATGGTGATGGTGATGATAATGGTGATGATGATGATGATGATAATGGTGATGAAGATGATGATGATGATGGTGTGGATGTTGGTGATGATGATGATGGTGATGATAGTGATGAGTATGATGGTGTTGGTGATGATGAAGATGATGATAGTGATGAAGATGGTGGTGATGATGATGATGGTGATGGTGATGATGGTGGTGTTGTTGGTGATGATGATGGTGGTGATGATGATGATGGTGATGATGATGGTGATGGTGATGATAATGGTGATGAAGATGATAATGGTGATGAAGATGATGGTGTTGGTGATGATGATAATGATGATGGTAATGATGATGGTGGTGATGATGATGATGGTGATGAAGATGATGGTGTTGATGTTGGTGATGATGATGATGATGGTGGTGATGATAATGATGAAGATGATGGTGTTGGTGATGATGATAGTGATGAAGATGGTGGTGTTGATGATGATGATGGTGATGATGGTGATGAAGACAATGGTGATGGTGATGATAATAGTGATGATGATGATGATAATGGTGATGAAGATGATGATGATGGTGTTGGTGATGATGGTGGTGATGATGATGATGGTGATGAAGATGATGGTGTTGGTGATGATGGTGATGATAATGGTGATGAAGATGATGATAATGGTGATGAAGATAATGGTGTTGGTGATGATGAAGATGATGATAGTGATGAAGATGGTGGTGTTGATGATGATGATGATGGTGATGAAGACGATGGTGATGTGATGATAATGGTGATGAAGATGATAATGGTGATGAAGATGATGATGGTGTTGGTGATGATGATGATAATGATGATGGTGATGATGGTGATGATGATGGTGGTGATGATGATTATGGTGATGAAGATGATGGTGTTGGTGATGATGGTGATGAAGATGATGATAATGGTGATGAAGATGATGATGGTGGTGCTGGTGATGATGATGGTGATGATGATGGTGGTGATGATGATGATGGTGAAGATGATGATAGTGATGAAGATGATGATGATGATGGTGAAGATGATGATAGTGATGAAGATGATGGTGTTGATGTTGGTGATGATGATGATGGTGAAGATGATGATAGTGATGAAGATGATGATGATGATGATGGTGATGATGATGGTGGTGATGATGATGATGATGGTGATGAAGATGATGGTGTTGGTGATGATGATGATGATGGTGGTGGTGATGATGATGATGATGATGGTGATGATAGTGATGAGTAGGATGGTGTTGGTGATGATGAAGATGATGATAGTGATGAAGATGATGATGTTGATGTTGGTGATGATAATGATGGCGATGATGATGAAGATGATGATAGTGATGAAGATGGTGATGATGTTGATGATGGTGATGAAGACAATGGTGATGGTGATGATAATGGTGATGATGATGATGATAATGGTGATGAAGATGATGATGATGATGGTGTTGTGTTGGTGATGATGATGATGGTGATGATAGTGATGAGTATGATGGTGTTGGTGATGATGAAGATGATGATAGTGATGAAGATGCTGGTGTTGATGTTGGTGATGATGATGTGGTGAAGATGATGATAGTGATGAAGATGATGGTGGTGATGATGAGGATGATGATAGTGATGAAGATGGTGGTGTTGATGGTGATGATGGTGATGAAGACAATGGTGATGGTGATGATAATGGTGATGATGATGATGATGATAATGGTGATGAAGATGATGATGATGATGGTGTTGATGTTGGTGATGATGATGATGGTGATGATGGTGATGAGTATGATGGTGTTGGTGATGATGAAGATGATGATAGTGATGAAGATGATGATGTTGATGATGATGATGGTGATGAAGACGATGGTGATGGTGATGATAATGGTGATGAAGATGATAATGGTGATGAAGATGATGGTGTTGGTGATGATGATAATGATGATGGTAATGATGATGGTGGTGATGATGATGATGGTGATGAAGATGATGGTGTTGATGTTGGTGATGATGATGATGATGGTGGTGATGATAATGATGAAGATGATGGTTTTGGTGATGATGATAGTGATGAAGATGGTGGTGTTGATGATGATGGTGATGATGGTGATGATGATGATGATGATGATGATGATGGTGATGATGATGGTGGTGGTGATGATGATGATGGCGATGAAGATGATGGTGTTGATGTTGGTGATGATGATGGTGATGATAGTGATGAGTATGATGGTGTTGGTGATGATGAAGATGATGATAGTGATGAAGATGATGGTGTTGATGTTGGTGATGATGATGATGGCGATGATGATGAAGATGATGATAGTGATGAAGATGGTGGTGTTGATGATGGTGATGATGGTGATGAAGACAATGGTGATGGTGATGATAATGGTGATGATGATGATGATAATGGTGATGAAGATGATGATGATGATGGTGTTGGTGATGATGATGATAATGATGATGGTGATGATGATGGTGGTGATGATGATGGTGATGAAGATGATGGTGTTGGTGATGATGGTGATGATAATGGTGATGAAGATGATGATAATGGTGATGAAGATGATGGTGTTGACGTTGGTGATGATAATGGTGATGATGGTGATGATAGTGATGAAGATGATGGTGTTGGTGATGATGAAGATGATGATAGTGATGAAGATGGTGGTGTTGATGATGATGGTGATGAAGACGATGGTGATGGTGATGATAATAGTGATGATGATGATGATAATGGTGATGAAGATGATGATGGTGTTGGTGTTGATGTTGGTGATGATGATGATGATGGTGATGATGGTGGTGATGAAGATGATGGTGTTGGTGATGATGGTGATGATGATGGTGATGAAGATGATGATGTTGATGGTGAAGATGATGATAGTGATGAAGATGATGGTGTTGATGTTGGTGATGATGATGATGGTGAAGATGATGATAGTGATGAAGATGATGATGGTGATGATGATGGTGATGATGATGGTGGTGATGATGATGATGATGGTGATGAAGATGATGGTGTTGGTGATGATGATGATGATGGTGGTGGTGATGATGATGATGATGGTGATGATATGATGGTGTTGGTGATGATGAAGATGATGATAGTGATGAAGATGATGATGTTGATGTTGGTGATGATAATGATGGCGATGATGATGAAGATGATGATAGTGATGAAGATGGTGATGATGTTGATGATGGTGATGAAGACAATGGTGATGGTGATGATAATGGTGATGATGATGATGATGATGATGATGTTGGTGATGAAGATGATGATGATGATGGTGTTGATGATGATGATGGTAATGATGATGGTGATGATGATGGTGGTGATGGTGGTGATGGTGATGAAGATGATGGTGTTGGTGATGATGGTGATGATGATAGTGATGATGATGATGGTGTTGATGTTGGTGATGATGATGATGGTGAAGATGATGATAGTGATGAAGATGGTGATGATGTTGATGATGGTGATGAAGACAATGGTGATGGTGATGATGATGGTGTTGATGATGATGATGATGATGATAATGGTGATGATGATGGTGGTGATGATGATGATGGTGATGAAGATGATGGTGTTGGTGATGATGATGATGATGATGGTGGTGATGATGATTGTGTTGATGTTGGTGATGATGATGATGGTGAAGATGATGATAGTGATGAAGATGGTGATGATGTTGATGATGGTGATGAAGACAATGGTGATGGTGATGATGATGGTGGTGGTGATGATGATGATGATGATGGTGATGAAGATGATGGTGTTGATGTTGGTGATGATGATGGTGATGATGGTGATGATGATGATGTTGTTGGTGATGATGATGATGATGATAGTGATGATGATGGTGGTGTTGATGGTGATGATGGTGATGAAGACAATGGTGATGGTGATGATAATGGTGATGATGATGGTGGTGATGATGATGGTGTTGGTGATGATGGTGGTGATGATGATGATGATGATGATGATGATGGTGATGATGATGGTGATGATGATGGTGGTGATGATGATGATGGTGATGAAGATGATGGTGTTGGTGATGATGGTGAGGATAATGGTGATGAAGATGATGATAATGGTGATGAAGATGATGGTGTTGATGTTGGTGATGATGATGATGGTGAAGATGATGATAGTGATGAAGATGATGGTGGTGATGATGAAGATGATGATAGTGATGAAGATGGTGGTGTTGATGGTGATGATGGTGATGAAGACAATGGTGATGGTGATGATAATGGTGATGATTATGATGATGATAATGGTGATGAAGATGATGATGATGATGGTGTTGGTGATGATGATGATAATGATGATGGTGATGATGATGATGGTGGTGATGATGATGGTGTTGGTGATGATGGTGGTGGTGATGATGATAATGATGATGGTGATGATGATGGTGGTGATGATGATGATGGTGATGAAGATGATGGTGTTGGTGATGATGGTGAGGATAATGGTGATGAAGATGATGATAATGGTGATGAAGATGATGGTGTTGACGTTGGTGATGATAATGGTGATGATGGTGATGATAGTGATGAAGATGATGGTGTTGATGTTGGTGATGATGATGATGGTGATGATGATGATAGTGATGAAGATGATGGTGGTGATGATGAAGATGATGATAGTGATGAAGATGGTGGTGTTGATGGTGGTGATGGTGTGAAGACAATGGTGATGGTGATGATAATGGTGATGATGATGATGATGATAATGGTGATGAAGATGATGGTGTTGGTGGTGTTGGTGATGATGATGGTAATGATGATGGTGGTGATGATGATGATGGTGATGATGATGGTGTTGGTGGTGATGGTGATGGTGATGGTGATGATGATTATGGTGATGAAGATGATGATGATGATGGTGTTGGTGTTGGTGATGATGATGATGATGGTGATGATGATGATGGTGGTGATGATGATGGTGTTGGTGATGATGGTGATGATGATGGTGATGAAGATGATGATAATGGTGATGAAGATGATGGTGTTGACGTTGGTGATGATAATGGTGATGATGGTGATGATAGTGATGAAGATGATGGTGTTGGTGATGATGATGATAATGATGATGGTGATGATGATGATGGTGGTGATAATGATGGTGTTGGTGATGATGGTGGTGGTGATGATGATGATGATGATGGTGATGATGATGGTGATGATAATGATGAAGATGATGGTGTTGGTGATGATGATAGTGATGAAGATGGTGGTGTTGATGATGATGGTGATGATGGTGATGGTGATGAAGATGATGGTGTTGGTGATGATGGTGATGAAGATGATGATAATGGTGATGATGATGATGGTGATGATGATGGTGATGAAGATGATGGTGTTGGTGATGATGATGATAGTGATGAAGATGGTGGTGTTGATGATGGTGATGAAGACAATGGTGATGGTGATGATAATAGTGATGATGATGATGATAATGGTGATGAAGATGATGATGATGATGGTGTTGATGTTGGTGATGATGATGATGATGGTGATGATAGTGATGAGTATGATGGTGTTGGTGATGATGAAGATGATGATAGTGATGAAGATGATGATGTTGATGTTGGTGATGATAATGATGGTGATGATGATGATAGTGATGAAGATGATGGTGTTGGTGATGATGAAGATGATGATAGTGATGAAGATGGTGGTGTTGATGATGATGATGGTGATGAAGACGATGGTGATGGTGATGATAATGGTGATGAAGATGATAATGGTGATGAAAATGATGGTGTTGGTGATGATGATAATGATGATGGTAATGATGATGGTGGTGATGATGATGATGGTGATGAAGATGATGGTGTTGATGTTGGTGATGATGATGATGATGATGGTGATGATAATGATGAAGATGATGGTGTTGGTGATGATGATAGTGATGAAGATGGTGGTGTTGATGATGATGGTGATGATGGTGGTGGTGATGATGATGATGATGGCGATGAAGATGATGGTGTTGATGTTGGTGATGATGATGGTGATGATAGTGATGAGTATGATGGTATTGGTGATGATGAAGATGATGATAGTGATGAAGATGATGGTGTTGATGTTGGTGATGATGATGATGGTGAAGATGATGATAGTGATGAAGATGATGGTGGTGATGATGAAGATAATGATAGTGATGAAGATGGTGGTGTTGATGGTGATGATGGTGCTGAAGACAATGGTGATGGTGATGATAATGGTGATGATGATAATGGTGATGAAGATGATGATGATGATGGTGTTGGTGATGATGATGATAATGATGATGGTGATGATGATGATGGTGGTGATAATGATGGTGTTGGTGATGATGATGGTGATGAAGACGATGGTGATGGTGATGATAATGGTGATGGTGATGATAATGGTGATGAAGATGGTGATGGTGTTGGTGATGATGATGATAATGATGATGGTGATGATGGTGATGATGATGGTGGTGATGATGATGATGGTGATGAAGATGATGGTGATGGTGATGATGGTGATGAAGATGATGATAATGGTGATGATGATGATGATGGTGATGATGATGGTGATGGTGATGAAGATGACGGTGTTGGTGATGATGATGATGATAGTGATGAAGATGGTGGTGTTGATGATGGTGATGAAGACAATGGTGATGGTGATGATAATGGTGATGATGATGATGATAATGGTGATGAAGATGATGATGATGATGGTGTTGATGATGGTGATGAAGATGATGGTGTTGGTGATGAAGATGATGGTGCTGGTGATGATGATGGTGATGATGATGATGATGGTGGTGATAATGATGGTGTTGGTGATGATGGTGATGATGATGATGGTGTTGGTGATGATGGTGATGATAATGGTGATGAAGATGATGATGATGATGGTGGTGCTGGTGATGATGATGGTGATGTTGATTGTGGTGATAATGATGGTGTTGGTGATGATGGTGATGATGATGATGGTGGTGATAATGATGGTGATGGTGGTGATGATGATGATAATGATGATGGTGATGATGATGGTGATTATGATGGTGGTGATGATGATGATGATGATGGTGTTGGTGATGATGATGATGGTGATGATGATGAAGATGATGATAGTGGTGAAGATGATGGTGGTGATGATGATGATGATGATGATGATGATGGTGATGAAGATGATGGTGTTGGTGTTGATGATGATAATGATGATGGTGATGATGATGATGGTGGTGATGATGATGGCGATGAAGATGATGGTGTTGGTGATGATGGTGATGAAGATGATGGTGGTGTTGATGATGATGTAAACTAGTTTTTATTCCTGTGTTACAATAACAGTGTTTGTGTTCCATTTCTGCAGCTGCACAGCAGAGATGATGGTGTTGGTGATGATGGTGATGATGATGGTGGTGGTGATAATGATGATGATGGTGATGAAGATGATGGTGTTGATGTTGGTGATGATGATGATGGTGATGATAGTGATGAGTATGATGGTGTTGGTGATGATGAAGATGATGATAGTGATGAAGATGATGGTGTTGATGTTGGTGATGATGATGATGGTGAAGATGATGATAGTGATGAAGATGATGGTGTTGATGTTGGTGATGATGATGATGGTGAAGATGATAATAGTGATGAAGATGATGGTGGTGATGATGAAGATGATGATAGTGATGAAGATGGTGGTGTTGATGGTGATGATGGTGATGAAGACAATGGTGATGGTGATGATAATGGTGATGATGATGATGATGATAATGGTGATGATGATGATGATGGTGGTGGTGATGATGATGATGATGGTGATGATAGTGATGAGTAGGATGGTGTTGGTGATGATGAAGATGATGATAGTGATGAAGCTGATGGTGTTGATGTTGGTGATGATGATGGTGATGATGATGATAGTGATGAAGATGATGGTGTTGGTGATGATGAAGATGATGATAGTGATGAAGATGGTGGTGTTGATGATGATGATGGTGATGAAGACGATGGTGATGGTGATGATAATGGTGATGAAGATGGTGATGGTGTTGGTGATGATGGTGATGATGATGGTGATGATGATGATGATGATGGTGCTGGTGATGATGATGGTTATGGTGGTGATAATGTTGGTGTTGGTGATGATGGTGGTGATGATGATGATGATAATGATGATGGTGATGATGATGGTGGTGAAGACAATGGTGATGGTGATGATAATGGTTATGATGCTGATAGTGATGAAGATGATGGTGTTGACGTTGGTGATGATGATGGTGTTGATAGTGATGAAGATGATGGTGTTGGTGATGATGAAGATGATGATAGTGATGAAGATGGTGGTGTTGATGATGATGATGATGGTGATGAAGACGATGATAATGGTGATGAAGATGATAATGGTGATGAAGATGATGATGGTGTTGGTGATGATGATGATGGTGGTGATAATGATGGTGATGGTGGTGATGATGATGATAATGATGATGGTGATGATGATGGTGATTATGATGGTGGTGATGAAGAAGAAGAGCAATTTAGATTTTAATGATTTAAAAAATTATCGACCGGTATCCAACTTACCATTCTTAAGCAAACTTTTGGAAAAACTTGTTTTTATTCAACTAAATGATTTTATAAACACTCATGATGTCCTAGAGAAATTTCAGTCTGGTTTTAGGGTGAACCACAGCACCGAGACTGCCCTTCTGAAGATTTTAAATGATTTTAGATTAAATTATGATAAACGGAAGGTGACAGTGTTGGTTCTACTGGATCTAAGCGCTGCCTTTGACACAGTAGACCACAATATTCTTTTAACGCGGTTAAAACGGATCGGCCTCTCTGGTGCTGTTCACAGATGGTTCACATCTTATCTCACAGACAGGACTTTTATGGTGAGTCTGGATACCTGTTCCTCTAGGGTCCACAGCATCACATGTGGTGTGCCCCAGGGATCAATTTTAGGCCCTGTGCTTTTTAACATCTATATGCTCCCTCTTGGCGATGTCATCAGGAGACATGGGGTGAATTTTCACAGTTATGCTGATGATACACAGTTGTACATATCCGTGTCTCCTGATGACACACAGCCAATGGATGCACTTTTTAACTGTATTTTAGACATTGAATCCTGGATGGCAGAAAACTTTCTCCAGCTCAACCAGGACAAAACTGAGATTTTAGTCATTGGTTCTGAGGCTCAGAGAGAGAAACTTTTACCAAAACTACAATCAATGTCTTTTAATCCTTCTTCACAAGTGAAGAACCTGGGCGTCATCTTTGACTCTGAGCTGACTTTTATCCCACACATTAAAAATATCACAAAAATAGGTTTTTATCATCTAAAGAACATCGCCAGAGTCCGCCCCATTCTCTCTCGGGCCAATACGGAGACGCTAATGCATGCTTTTATCACCAGCAGAATTGATTACTGCAATGCCCTGCTTTCTGGTCTTCCTAAAAAGAGAACTTCAGGCTTACAACTTTTACAAAACTCAGCAGCACGAGTCCTGATGAGGACCAGGAAGCGGGAGCACATCACTCCGGTTTTAGAATCGCTGCATTGGCTCCCCGTATGTTTCAGAATCGATTTTAAGGTTCTCTTAATGGTTTTTAAGTGTCTTAATGGTCTTGGGCCTTCTTATCTCTCAGAACTGCTTTTACCGTACAAACCCTCGCGGTCTCTGCGCTCCTCTGGCAGCCGTCTCCTTGTTATCCCTAAAGTCAGGACACACACCCACGGCGAGGCGTCCTTTCAGTACTACGGCCCTCGCCTCTGGAACAGGCTGCCGGAGGACCTCAGGGCTGCAGAGAACGTTCATGTTTTTAAGAACAGGCTCAAGACCCACCTATTTAGCTTAGCTTTTAACTGATGATTTTTATAATCCACTGTTCATTTATTTATTTATTTATTTTTATTTATTTTATCCTATATGTTTTATTCAATCAGAGTTTTACTATCATTTAGAGATTCACCTTTTTAGCTTAGCTTTTATCTCATTATTTTTATTACTGATTTATTCCTTTTATTTATTTTATTTGTTCTATCAGAATTTTACTATCTTATATTTTAACCTTATTTTATCCTCTTCCGGTGTTTCCTCTGTGGGAGCCCTCTGCCCTGGGGGTGGTGGTCTGCTGTGGTGGCCTGGGTGGAGGTGGGGGTTTCCGCCCTCCCTCCCCTGGGCGCTTTGTGTTAGCGCCTCGGCTGCCGATGTGGATCTGCTGCTGTCGGGGCAGATGGCTCCCTTGATGGCGTTTCCTAACTTAGATGGTNATAGTGATGAAGATGATGGTGGTGATGATGAAGATGATGATAGTGATGAAGATGGTGGTGTTGATGGTGATGATGGTGATGAAGACAATGGTGATGGTGATGATAATGGTGATGATGATGATGATGATAATGGTGATGAAGATGATGATGATGATGGTGTTGGTGATGATGATGATAATGATGATGGTGATGATGATGGTGATGATGGTGGTGATGAAGATGATGGTGTTGGTGATGATGGTGATGAAGATGATGATAATGGTGATGAAGATGATGTTGGTGGTGCTGGTGATGATGATGGTGATGATGATGGTGGTGATGATGATGGTGGTGATGATGATGGTGTTGGTGATGATGGTGGTGATGATGATGATGATGATGATGATGATGATGATGATGGTGATGATAATGGTGATGATGATGGTGGTGATGATGATGATGGTGATGAAGATGATGGTGTTGGTGATGATGATGATAATGATGATGGTGATGTTGATGATGGTGGTGATGATGATGGTGTTGGTGATGATGGTGGTGGTGATGATGATGATGGTGATGAAGATGATGGTGTTGGTGATGATGGTGATGATGATGGTGATGATGATGATGGTAATGGTGGTGATGATGATGATGATGATGGTGTTGATGTTGGTGATGATGATGATGGTGATGATAGTGATGAGTATGATGGTGTTGGTGATGATGAAGATGATGATAATGGTGATGAAGATGATGGTGTTGACGTTGGTGATGATAATGGTGATGATGGTGATGATAGTGGTGATGATGATGATGATAATGGTGATGATGATGATGATGGTGTTGGTGATGATGATGATAATGATGATGGTGGTGATGATGATGATGGTGATGAAGATGATGGTGTTGGTGATGATGGTGATGATAATGGTGATGAAGATGATGATGATGGTGATGAAGATGATGGTGTTGATGTTGGTGATGATGATGATGATGATGGTGATGATAATGATGAAGATGATGGTGTTGGTGATGATGATAGTGATGAAGATGGTGGTGTTGATGATGATGGTGATGATGGTGATGAAGACAATGGTGATGGTGATGATAATAGTGATGATGATGATGATAATGGTGATGAAGATGATGATGATGGTGTTGGTGATGATGAAGATGATGATAGTGATGAAGATGATGGTGTTGATGTTGGTGTTGATGATGATGGTGATGATTGTGATGATGATGATGATGATGGTGATGATGGTGATGATGATGGTGGTGGTGATGATGATGATGGTGATGAAGATGATGGTGTTGGTGATGATGGTGATGATAATGGTGATGAAGATGATGATAATGGTGATGAAGATGATGGTGTTGACGTTGGTGATGATAATGGTGATGATGGTGATGATAGTGATGAAGATGATGGTGTTGGTGATGATGATGATAGTGATGAAGATGGTGGTGTTGATGATGATGGTGATGAAGACGATGGTGATGGTGATGATAATCGTGATGAAGATGATAATGGTGATGAAGATGATGATGATGATGGTGGTGGTGATGATGTTGGTGGTGATGATGATGGTGTTGGTGATGATGGTGGTGATGATGATGATGATGATGATGATGATGATGATGATGGTGATGATGATGGTGGTGGTGATGATGATGATGATGGTGATGAAGATGATGGTGTTGATGTTGGTGATGATGATGATGATGATGGTGATGATAATGATGAAGATGATGGTGTTGGTGATGATGATAGTGATGAAGATGGTGGTGTTGATGATGATGGTGATGATGGTGATGAAGACAATGGTGATGGTGATGATAATAGTGATGATGATGATGATAATGGTGATGAAGATGATGATGATGGTGTTGGTGATGATGATGATAATGATGATGGTGGTGATGATGATGATGGTGATGAAGATGATGGTGTTGGTGATGATGGTGATGATAATGGTGAAGAAGATGATGATAATGGTGATGAAGATTAAGGTGTTGGTGATGATGAAGATGATGATAGTGATGAAGATGGTGGTGTTGATGATGATGATGTTGATGAAGACGATGGTGATGGTGATGATAATGGTGATGAAGATGGTGATGGTGTTGGTGATGATGATGATAATGATGATGGTGATGATGGTGATGATGATGGTGGTGATGATGATGATGGTGATGAAGATGGTGGTGTTGATGATGATGGTGATGAAGACGATGGTGATGGTGATGATAATCGTGATGAAGATGATAATGGTGATGAAGATGATGATGATGATGGTGTTGGTGATGATGATGATAATGATGATGGTGATGATGATGGTGATGATGGTGGTGATGAAGATGATGGTGTTGGTGATGATGGTGATGAAGATGATGATGATGGTGATGAAGATGATGTTGGTGGTGCTGGTGATGATGATGGTGATGATGATGGTGGTGATGATGATGGTGGTGATAATGATGGTGTTGGTGATGATGGTGGTGATGATGATGATGATGATGATGATGATGATGGTGATGATAATGGTGATGATGATGGTGGTGATGATGATGATGGTGATGAAGATGATGGTGTTGGTGATGATGATGATGATGATGATGGTGATGATGATGGTGGTGGTGATGATAATGGTGATGAAGATGATGATAATGGTGATGAAGATGATGGTGTTGACGTTGGTGATGATAATGGTGATGATGGTGATGATAGTGATGAAGATGATGGTGTTGGTGATGATGATGATAGTGATGATGGTGATGGTGATGAAGATGATGGTGTTGATGTTGGTGATGATGATGATGATGATGGTGATGATAATGATGAAGATGATGGTGTTGGTGATGATGATAGTGATGAAGATGGTGGTGTTGATGATGATGGTGATGATGGTGATGATGGTGATGATGATGATGGTGATGATGATGGTGGTGGTGATGATGATGATGATGGCGATGAAGATGATGGTGATGATGATGGTGATGATAGTGATGAGTATGATGGTGTTGGTGATGATGAAGATGATGATAGTGATGAAGATGATGGTGTTGATGTTGGTGATGATGATGATGGTGAAGATGATGATAGTGATGAAGATGATGGTGGTGATGATGAAGATGATGATAGTGATGAAGATGGTGGTGTTGATGGTGATGATGGTGATGAAGACAATGGTGATGGTGATGATAATGGTGATGATGAAAATGGTGATGAAGATGATGATGATGATGATGGTGTTGGTGATGATGATGATAATGATGATGGTGATGATGATGATGGTGGTGATAATGATGGTGTTGGTGATGATGGTGGTGGTGATGAAGATGATGGTGTTGGTGATGATGATGATGGTGATGATAGTGATGAGTATGATGGTGTTGGTGATGATGAAGATGATGATAGTGATGAAGATGATGATGTTGATGTTGGCGATGATAATGATGGCGATGATGATGAAGATGATGATAGTGATGAAGATGGTGATGATGGTGATGATGGTGATGAAGACAATGGTGATGGTGATGATAATGGTGATGATGATGATGATAATGGTGATGAAGATGATGATGGTGTTGGTGATGATGATGATAATGATGATGGTGGTGATGATGATGATGGTGATGAAGATGATGGTGTTGGTGATGATGGTGATGATAATGGTGATAAAGATGATGATAATGGTGATGAAGATGATGGTGTTGACGTTGGTGATGATAATGGTGATGATGGTGATGATAGTGATGAAGATGATGGTGTTGGTGATGATGATGATAGTGATGAAGATGGTGGTGTTGATGATGATGGTGATGAAGACGATGGTGATGGTGATGATAATCGTGATGAAGATGATAATGGTGATGAAGATGATGGTGTTGGTGATGATGATGATGATGATGGTGATGATGATGATGATGGTGATGATGATGGTGGTGATGATGCTGATGGTGATGAAGATGATGGTGTTGACGTTGGTGATGATGATGATGATGGTGATGAAGATGATGGTGTTGGTGATGATGGTGATGATGATGATGGTGTTGGTGATGATGATGATGGTGATGATAGTGATGAGTATGATGGTGTTGGTGATGATGAAGATGATGATAGTGATGAAGCTGATGGTGTTGATGTTGGTGATGATGATGGTGATGATGATGATTGTGATGAAGATGGTGGTGTTGATGATGGTGTTGGTGATGATGATGATAATGATGATGTTGATGATGATGGTGGTGATGATGATGGTGATGAAGATGATGGTGTTGGTGATGATGGTGATGATAATGGTGATGAAGATGATGATAATGGTGATGAAGATGATGGTGTTGACGTTGGTGATGATAATGGTGATGATGGTGATGATAGTGATGAAGATGATGGTGTTGGTGATGATGATGATGATGATGGTGATGAGGATGATGATGATGGTGGTGGTGGTGGTGGTGATGATGATGATGAGGATGATGATGATGATGATGATGATGATGGTGATGAGGATGATGATGGTGATGATGATGATGATGATGATGATGATGATGATGATGGTGATGATGATGATGGTGATGATGATGATGATGGTGGTGGTGGTGATGATGATGATGAGGATGATGATGATGATGATGATGATGGTGATGAGGATGATGATGAGATGATGATGATGATGGTGTTGGTGATGATGATGATAATGATGATGGTGATGATGATGATGGTGGTGTATGATGGTGTTGGTGATGATGAAGATGATGATAGTGATGAAGATGATGATGTTGATGTTGGTGATGATAATGGTGATGATGGTGATGATAGTGATGAAGATGATGGTGTTGGTGATGATGATGATGGTGATGTTGATGATGATGATGGTGATGATGATGATGGTGGTGGTGATGATGATGATGATGATGGTGATGATGATGATGATGATGATGGTGTTGGTGATGATGATGATGATGGTGGTGGTGATGATGATGATGATGATGGTGATGAAATGATGGTGTTGATGTTGGTGATGATGATTGTGATGATAGTGATGAGTAGGATGGTGTTGGTGATGATGAAGATGATGATAGTGATGAAGCTGATGGTGTTGATGTTGGTGATGATGATGGTGTTGGTGATGATGATGATGATGAGGATGGTTGTGATGATGATGATGGTTATGATGTTGGTGATGGTGGTGGTGATGATGGTGATGATGATGGTGGTGGTGATGATGATGATGATGTTGATGAAGATGATGGTGATGATGATGGTGATGATAGTGATGAGTATGATGGTGTTGGTGATGATGATGATGATGATGGTGTTGGTGATGATGATGATGATGATGATGGTGATGATGATGATGGTGGTGATGATGATGGTGTTGGTGATGATGGTGGTGGTAATGGTGATGAAGATGATGATAATGGTGATGAAGATGATGGTGTTGACGTTGGTGATGATAATGGTGATGTTGGTGATGATGGTGATGGTGTTGGTGGTGATGGTGGTGGTGATGATGATGATGATGATGGTGATGATGGTGATGAAGATGATGGTGTTGGTGATGATGAAGATGATGATAGTGATGAAGATGATGGTGTTGATGTTGGTGATGATGATGATGGTGAAGATGATGATAGTGATGAAGATGGTGATGATGGTGATGATGGTGATGAAGACAATGGTGATGGTGATGATAATGGTGATGATGATGATGATGATAATGGTGATGAAGATGATGATGATGATGGTGTTGGTGATGATGATGATAATGATGATGGTGATGATGATGATGGTGGTGATAATGATGGTGTTGGTGATGATGGTGGTGGTGATGATGATGATGATGATGGTGATGATGATGGTGATGATGATGGTGGTGATGATGATGATGATGGTGATGAAGATGATGGTGTTGGTGATGATGATGATGATGGTGGTGGTGATGATGATGATGATGATGATGGTGATGATAGTGATGAGTAGGATGGTGTTGGTGATGATGAAGATGATGATAGTGATGAAGCTGATGGTGTTGATGTTGGTGATGATGATGGTGATGATGATGATGATGATGATGATGATGGTGATGATAATGGTGATGATGATGGTGGTGATGATGATGATGGTGATGAAGATGATGGTGTTGGTGATGATGATGATGATGATGGTGATGATGATGATGGTGGTGGTGATGATGATGATGATGGCGATGAAGATGATGGTGTTGATGTTGGTGATGATGATGGTGATGATAGTGATGAGTATGATGGTATTGGTGATGATGAAGATGATGATAGTGATGAAGATGATGGTGTTGATGTTGGTGATGATGATGATGGTAAAGATGATGATAGTGATGAAGATGATGGTGGTGATGATGAAGATGATGATAGTGATGAAGATGGTGGTGTTGATGGTGATGATGGTGCTGAAGACAATGGTGATGGTGATGATAATGGTGATGATGATAATGGTGATGAAGATGATGATGATGATGGTGTTGGTGATGATGATGATAATGATGATGGTGATGATGATGATGGTGGTGATAATGATGGTGTTGGTGATGATGGTGGTGGTGATGATGATGATGATGATGGTGATGATGGTGATGAAGATGATGGTGTTGGTGATGATGATGATGATGGTGGTGGTGATGATGATGATGATGATGGTGATGAAATGATGGTGTTGATGTTGGTGATGATGATTGTGATGATAGTGATGAGTAGGATGGTGTTGGTGATGATGATGATAGTGATAAAGATGGTGGTGTTGATGATGATGGTGATGAAGACGATGGTGATGGTGATGATAATCGTGATGAAGATGATAATGGTGATGAAGATGATGATGATGATGGTGTTAGTGATGATGATGATAATGATGATGGTGATGATGATGGTGATGATGGTGGTGATGAAGATGATGGTGTTGGTGATGATGGTGATGAAGATGATGATAATGGTGATGAAGATGATGTTGGTGGTGCTGGTGATGATGATGGTGATGATGATGGTGGTGATGATGATGGTGGTGATAATGATGGTGTTGGTGATGATGGTGTTGGTGATGATGAAGATGATGATAGTGATGAAGATGGTGGTGTTGATGATGATGATGGTGATGAAGACGATGATAATGGTGATGAAGATGATAATGGTGATGAAGATGATGATGGTGTTGGTGATGATGATGATGATGATGATGATGATAATGATGATGGTGATGATGATGGTGGTGATGATGATGATGGTGATGAAGATGATGGTGTTGGTGATGATGGTGATGATAATGGTGATGAAGATGATGATGATGGTGCTGGTGATGATGATGGTTATGGTGGTGATAATGTTGGTGTTGGTGATGATGGTGGTGATGATGATGATGATAATGATGATGTTGATGATGATGGTGGTGATGATGATGATGATGATGGTGTTGGTGATGATGATGATGATGATGATGATAATGATGATGGTGATGATGATGGTGGTGATGATGATGATGGTGATGAAGATGATGGTGTTGGTGATGATGGTGATGATAATGGTGATGAAGATGATGGTGCTGGTGATGATGATGGTTATGGTGGTGATGATGATGATAATGATGATGGTGATGATGATGGTGGTGATGATGATGATGGTGATGAAGATGATGGTGTTGGTGATGATGGTGATGATAATGGTGATGAAGATGATGGTGCTGGTGATGATGATGGTTATGGTGGTGATGATGATGATGATAATGATGATGGTGATGATGATGGTGGTGAAGACAATGGTGATGGTGATGATAATGGTGATGATGATGATAATGGTGATGAAGATGATGATGATGATGGTGTTGGTGATGATGATGATAATGATGATGGTGATGATGGTGGTGATGAAGATGATGGTGTTGGTGATGATGGTGATGAAGATGATGATAATGGTGATGAAGATGATGTTGGTGGTGCTGGTGATGATGATGGTGATGATGATGGTGGTGATGATGATGGTGGTGATAATGATGGTGTTGGTGATGATGATGATGATGATGATGTGATGATAGTGATGATGATGATGATGGTGGTGATGATGGTGGTGAAGACAATGGTGATGGTGATGATAATGGTGATGATGCTGATAGTGATGAAGATGATGGTGTTGACGTTGGTGATGATGATGGTGTTGATAGTGATGAAGATGATGGTGTTGGTGATGATGAAGATGATGATAGTGATGAAGATGGTGGTGTTGATGATGATGATGATGGTGATGAAGACGATGATAATGGTGATGATGATGATAATGGTGATGAAGATGATGGTGTTGACGTTGGTGATGATAATGGTGATGATGGTGATGATAGTGATGAAGATGATGGTGTTGGTGATGATGATGATGGTGATGATAGTGATGAGTAGGATGGTGTTGGTGATGATGAAGATGATGATAGTGATGAAGCTGATGGTGTTGATTTTGGTGATGATGATGGTGATGATGATGATAGTGATGAAGATGATGGTGTTGGTGATGATGAAGATGATGATAGTGATGAAGATGGTGGTGTTGATGATGATGATGGTGATGAAGACGATGGTGATGGTGATGATAATGGTGATGAAGATGATAATGGTGATGAAGATGGTGATGGTGTTGGTGATGATGATGATAATGATGATGGTGATGATGGTGATGATGATGTTGGTGATGATGATGATGGTGATGAAGATGATGGTGATGAAGATGATGGTGTTGGTGATGATGGTGATGATAATGGTGATGAAGATGATGATAATGGTGATGAAGATGATGGTGTTGACGTTGGTGATGATAATGGTGATGATGGTGATGATAGTGATGAAGATGATGGTGTTGGTGATGATGAAGATGATGATGATAGTGATGAGTAGGATGGTGTTGGTGATGATGAAGATGATGATAGTGATGAAGCTGATGGTGTTGATTTTGGTGATGATGATGGTGATGATGATGATAGTGATGATGATGATGATGATGGTGATTATGATGGTGATGATGATGATGATGGTGATGAAGACGATGATAATGGTGATGAAGATGATAATGGTGATGAAGATGATGATGGTGTTGGTGATGATGATGATAATGATGATGGTGATGATGATGATGATGGTGGTGGTGATGATGATGGTGGTGATAATGATGGTGTTGATGTTGGTGATGATGATGATGGTGATGATAGTGATGAGTATGATGGTGTTGGTGATGATGAAGATGATGATGGTGATGAAGATGATGATGTTGATGTTGGTGATGATAATGATGGCGATGATGATGAAGATGATGATAGTGATGAAGATGGTGATGATGTTGATGATGGTGATGAAGATGATGGTGTTGGTGATGATGGTGATGATAATGGTGATGAAGATGATGATGATGGTGCTGGTGATGATGATGGTTATGGTGGTGATAATGTTGGTGTTGGTGATGATGGTGGTGATGATGATGATGATGATAATGATGATGGTGATGATGATGGTGGTGATGATGATGATGATGGTGATGAAGATGATGGTGTTGGTGATGAAGATGATGGTGCTGGTGATGATGATGGTGATGATGATGATGGTGGTGATAATGATGGTGTTGGTGATGATGGTGGTGATGATGATGGTGGTGGTGATGATGATGATGATGGCGATGAAGATGATGGTGTTGATGTTGGTGATGATGTTGGTGATGATGGTGATGATAATGGTGATGAAGATGATGATGATGGTGCTGGTGATGATGATGGTTATGGTGGTGATAATGTTGGTGTTGGTGATGATGGTGGTGATGATGATGATGATGATAATGATGATGGTGATGATGATGGTGGTGATGATGATGATGATGGTGATGAAGATGATGGTGTTGGTGATGAAGATGATGGTGCTGGTGATGATGATGATAGTGATGAAGATGGTGGTGTTGATGATGATGGTGATGAAGACGATGGTGATGGTGATGATAATCGTGATGAAGATGATAATGGTGATGAAGATGATGATGATGATGGTGTTGGTGATGATGATGATAATGATGATGGTGATGATGATGGTGATGATGGTGGTGTTGATGATGGTGTTGGTGATGATGATGATAATGATGATGTTGATGATGATGGTGGTGATGATGATGGTGATGAAGATGATGGTGTTGGTGATGATGGTGATGATAATGGTGATGAAGATGATGATAATGGTGATGAAGATGATGGTGTTGACGTTGGTGATGATAATGGTGATGATGGTGATGAAGATGATGGTGTTGGTGATGATAATGGTGATGAAGATGATAATGGTGATGAAGATGATGATGGTGTTGGTGATGATGATGATAATGATGATGGTGATGATGATGATGATGGTGGTGGTGATGATGATGGTGGTGATAATGATGGTGTTGATGTTGGTGATGATGATGATGGTGATGATAGTGATGAGTATGATGGTGTTGGTGATGATGAAGATGATGATAGTGATGAAGATGATGGTGTTGATGTTGGTGATGATGATGATGGTGATGATGATGATAGTGATGAAGATGATGGTGGTGATGATGAAGATGATGATAGTGATGAAGATGGTGGTGTTGATGATGGTGATGAAGACAATGGTGATGGTGATGATAATGGTGATGATGCTGATAGTGATGAAGATGATGGTGTTGACGTTGGTGATGATGATGGTGTTGATAGTGATGAAGATGATGGTGTTGGTGATGATGAAGATGATGATAGTGATGAAGATGGTGGTGTTGATGATGATGATGAAGACGATGATAATGGTGATGAAGATGATAATGGTGATGAAGATGATGATGGTGTTGGTGATGATGATGATGATGATAATGATGATGGTGATGATGATGGTGGTGATGATGATGATGGTGATGAAGATGATGGTGTTGGTGATGATGGTGATGATAATGGTGATGAAGATGATGGTGCTGGTGATGATGATGGTTATGGTGGTGATGATGATGATAATGATGATGGTGATGATGATGGTGGTGATGATGATGATGGTGATGAAGATGATGGCGTTGGTGATGATGGTGATGATAATGGTGATGAAGATGATGATGATGATGCTGGTGATGATGATGGTTATGGTGGTGATAATGTTGGTGTTGGTGATGATGGTGGTGATGATGATGATGATAATGATGATGTTGATGATGATGGTGGTGATGATGATGATGATGGTGATGAAGATGATGGTGTTGGTGATGAAGATGATGGTGCTGGTGATGATGATGGTGATGATGATGATGGTGGTGATAATGATAGTGTTGTGATGATGGTGATGATGATGATGGTGTTGGTGATGATGGTGATGATAATGGTGATGAAGATGATGATGATGATGGTGGTGCTGGTGATGATGATGGTGATGATGATTGTGGTGATAATGATGGTGTTGGTGATGATGGTGATGATGATGATGGTGGTGATAATGATGGTGATGGTGGTGATGATGATGATAATGATGATGGTGATGATGATGGTGATTATGATGGTGGTGATGAAGAAGAAGAGCAATTTAGATTTTAATGATTTAAAAAATTATCGACCGGTATCCAACTTACCATTCTTAAGCAAACTTTTGGAAAAACTTGTTTTTATTCAACTAAATGATTTTATAAACACTCATGATGTCCTAGAGAAATTTCAGTCTGGTTTTAGGGTGAACCACAGCACCGAGACTGCCCTTCTGAAGATTTTAAATGATTTTAGATTAAATTATGATAAACGGAAGGTGACAGTGTTGGTTCTACTGGATCTAAGCGCTGCCTTTGACACAGTAGACCACAATATTCTTTTAACGCGGTTAAAACGGATCGGCCTCTCTGGTGCTGTTCACAGATGGTTCACATCTTATCTCACAGACAGGACTTTTATGGTGAGTCTGGATACCTGTTCCTCTAGGGTCCACAGCATCACATGTGGTGTGCCCCAGGGATCAATTTTAGGCCCTGTGCTTTTTAACATCTATATGCTCCCTCTTGGCGATGTCATCAGGAGACATGGGGTGAATTTTCACAGTTATGCTGATGATACACAGTTGTACATATCCGTGTCTCCTGATGACACACAGCCAATGGATGCACTTTTTAACTGTATTTTAGACATTGAATCCTGGATGGCAGAAAACTTTCTCCAGCTCAACCAGGACAAAACTGAGATTTTAGTCATTGGTTCTGAGGCTCAGAGAGAGAAACTTTTACCAAAACTACAATCAATGTCTTTTAATCCTTCTTCACAAGTGAAGAACCTGGGCGTCATCTTTGACTCTGAGCTGACTTTTATCCCACACATTAAAAATATCACAAAAATAGGTTTTTATCATCTAAAGAACATCGCCAGAGTCCGCCCCATTCTCTCTCGGGCCAATACGGAGACGCTAATGCATGCTTTTATCACCAGCAGAATTGATTACTGCAATGCCCTGCTTTCTGGTCTTCCTAAAAAGAGAACTTCAGGCTTACAACTTTTACAAAACTCAGCAGCACGAGTCCTGATGAGGACCAGGAAGCGGGAGCACATCACTCCGGTTTTAGAATCGCTGCATTGGCTCCCCGTATGTTTCAGAATCGATTTTAAGGTTCTCTTAATGGTTTTTAAGTGTCTTAATGGTCTTGGGCCTTCTTATCTCTCAGAACTGCTTTTACCGTACAAACCCTCGCGGTCTCTGCGCTCCTCTGGCAGCCGTCTCCTTGTTATCCCTAAAGTCAGGACACACACCCACGGCGAGGCGTCCTTTCAGTACTACGGCCCTCGCCTCTGGAACAGGCTGCCGGAGGACCTCAGGGCTGCAGAGAACGTTCATGTTTTTAAGAACAGGCTCAAGACCCACCTATTTAGCTTAGCTTTTAACTGATGATTTTTATAATCCACTGTTCATTTATTTATTTATTTATTTTTATTTATTTTATCCTATATGTTTTATTCAATCAGAGTTTTACTATCATTTAGAGATTCACCTTTTTAGCTTAGCTTTTATCTCATTATTTTTATTACTGATTTATTCCTTTTATTTATTTTATTTGTTCTATCAGAATTTTACTATCTTATATTTTAACCTTATTTTATCCTCTTCCGGTGTTTCCTCTGTGGGAGCCCTCTGCCCTGGGGGTGGTGGTCTGCTGTGGTGGCCTGGGTGGAGGTGGGGGTTTCCGCCCTCCCTCCCCTGGGCGCTTTGTGTTAGCGCCTCGGCTGCCGATGTGGATCTGCTGCTGTCGGGGCAGATGGCTCCCTTGATGGCGTTTCCTAACTTAGATGGTCTAGCTCATCTGAACTCAGCCCAGTGTGTTACATTTTTATCATATATCCTTTAGCATGTGTTTCTGTGTGCGTGTGTGTGTGTGTGTGTGTGTGTGGGTGTTTGACAATGATTTTAATGAGGGTTTTATTTTCTAAATTCCTCTACATTTCAGGGGAGAGAGGGATTATGGGAATTTGGGGTCATTTTAATTTGTAAAGCACTTTGAGTTACATTTATTGTATGAATTGTGCTATATAAATAAATTTTGATTGATTGATTTTTGATGATGGTGTTGGTGATGATGGTGATGATGATGATGGTGGTGATGATGATGATGATGATGGTGATGAAGATGATGGTGTTGGTGTTGATGATGATAATGATGATGGTGATGATGATGATGGTGGTGATGATGATGGCGATGAAGATGATGGTGTTGGTGATGATGGTGATGAAGATGATGGTGGTGTTGATGATGATGTAAACTAGTTTTTATTCCTGTGTTACAATAACAGTGTTTGTGTTCCATTTCTGCAGCTGCACAGCAGAGATAACAGACGTACAACAGGTGGTTTAAACAACTTTTCTGTAGAAAATGTAACCAAAAATTTTATTCTCACAATATACGTATATATTTAGTTTTCACCCTCTTATCCATGTCTGGGTCATACGGGTAGCAGCTCCAGCTGAGAGGCCCAAACCATCATCTCTCCAGCAACCTCCACCAGCAGGATCTCCAGGTGTTTTGTGGCCAGCATGGAGATATGATCCATCCAGTGTGTTCTAGGTCCACCTGGGTTCTTCCTGCCAGCAGGACATGCCTAGGAAATACCTCCCCTAGGATGTGTCCATGAGACATTCTCACCAAATGCCCAACCCACCTCAGCTGTCCTGTCTGGACATAAAGGTGCAGCAGCTTTACTTTGACTTTGAGTTCTTCACCTGGCCTCTAAGGCTGAGCCTGACCACCTGAGGGAGGAAACTCATTTCAGCCACTTGTATTAATGATCTTGTTCCTCCTGTCATTACCCACAGCTCATGACCAGAGGTGATGATTGGGATTAAGATTACATGGTAAATTGAGAGCTTTGCTTCTGGTTTAGCTCCTCTTCATCACAACCGCATCAGCATCATTGTAGATGCTGCTACGATTAGCCTGTCAAACCTCCCACTCCCTCCTTCCCTCATTGGAGAAAGGTCAAGGGGTTTCAGGCCCTCGTGTGACTAATGGGGCCCAGCCGGGCCTGGCTACATGGACCCACCAAATGTGGATCCTGTCACCTGCAGGAGGAACCTGGAAGTGCAACATGGATTAATTAACAGACCAGGAAGAAGTCTTCGGCAGTACGACTTCAGGAATCTTTACTTATTCAGCTTGATTAACTTTTTAATCAAAAGCAGAGAGGATACATAATCCTTCCCGAGAGTTGTGGGCCTGCCTCCGGTACCTGAGGCTTTCTGGGCATGTCCCACTAGCAGAAACCAAACTGGGTTAATTGGATTCTCAGATGAATCTCTGATTCAGTTGGTTTTAATTTTGGTTCTGACAGAAATAAAACCAGACACAATCTCTGCGTGTCTGGACTCATTTTACTCTGACATCATCAGCATGAACGTGTCACTTCATGAGTTTCTCTCACTTCGTTTTTTTCTCTGCACTTTGGATCCGTGCTGCAGAGATTTGGTCTAACACAGATGGTTACGAGGCTACGAGGGTCTGTCCCGTCTGCGTTTGGACGGAGTGAGTTTGGGTCTCAGTGCAGGCAGGTTATCTTCTGCTAACAGGGGACTCCATAGCTGGGCTTCATACTCCATCTGTGTTAAAACAGACGGTCCAAAGCTGGAAATGAGTCCCTGATAAATGCATGCCAGGACAGAAACATGAAACCCAACTCTGAAAGGTTCTGGAGCTAAATTACGGTCCACTAACCAATGGTCACGCTGGTCTTTCATGGATTTTTTTTTTTTGTCTCTGAAGGTTTCAGATCAGACTGTCTGGATTTAAAGAACCTTTAAAAGTTAAATGTCACAATTTATAAAAGTTTAGAGCCACAAAGTAAAGATTCAGTATCGAGCAGGCTCAGAGTCGGTCCGATCCAAAGACTGTGTGATATTTCTGCTTCCAGCCAGAGGTCAAAGGTCACAGCACCTGATGCTCCTTCATTGAATCTAATCAGACACAAGAGGCTCTCTGATGCTGACAGCCCACGAGCGCATCAGCAGTCAGGTTCCAGGAAATAATCAGTCCAAGTTCTGCTCTCAGATCAGCCGAGACACAAACAGCAGCTGGGCTGGAGCCAGTGGTCTCTATCACGTCCTCATGTCCTGAGACCTGAGCTTTTCTCTAGTCTGCATTTTAAGTTCCTCCAAGAGCTTATAAAAAACAAACACTGTTTTAAAAGAATCAGTAATTTAATATTAGATAGCCAAATGTCTAAATCAAACAATCAAAAATAAAGAACCAGGAGTCCACGGATGAGAGGAACAGTCTGAGTTAGACAGAATATAACATTATAGTGTGGAAAGTGGCAGACATGTGCTTCCGTACATCAACAAAACAGACAAGATTTTTCTGACTGACTTGAGACTGAGCGAAAGGCCAACGTTTGGAGTGCAGCTCTGCAGAAAACTCTCTACTCCTAATGAATTCAGCCCAAAACAACTCCGCTGATGTGATGAACCGAGTCTCGTCTAAATTTTAAATAATCCTCTGTGGTCCTTCAGATTAGAGAAAGAAGCCGCTCTGAGGGAACAAGATGACACAATTAATTCACCAAACTCACAACGATAGAGTAAATTTCCCAGGTTTCTGAGGTTGCAGGAAACGATCACCTATCTCCTATTTCTGATGTCAAGAGATAAAAAACCTCCTGTCTGAAAATGCATAGACTGGGAATAAAGGCAGCTCTTCACTAATAATCAAATGCATTAAACTCTGTCAGCTGAGACAAATTCTCCTTCCTAAGATTTTATTACACCTGTTTAATATCCAGTTTAACCAAAGGGACCAATCACCTTTAGACAGATGGTTCCAAACAGGTTAGCGTCTCCGGCTGCTGGAGATCTAAGTGTCAAAGTAAAACAATCCTAAAAGGTTGCACTGCTTGCCTCTTTTCCATGGAGTTTCCTAATGTTCTCATGCAGGTTAGGTTAACAGATGACTAACTCACTCTGTGTGTATCTCTGTGTCTCTGAAATAAACCAGTCCCATCCAGATTAGGGAGGGAACTGAGAACGATTCTAATAGACCATTTCCATCTTAGTGTTGGTCCGATCCAAGGACTCTGTGATATTTCTGCTTCCAGCCAGAGGTCAGGGGTCACAACATCACACCAGAGGCCCTCTGATGCTTGTTGATGAGATCCAAGAAATACTGCAGGAATTCAGCATTAGTGGGAGGATTGTGGCAGCAGCCATGGACAATGCAGGAAAAATGTAGCAATGAAAAAGCTGCAGTTTGTGAGGATTAGCTACTTCACACACGTCAAACCCAGAAGACCCACCACCGCAAATCTGTCACCACTTGGGCAGCAAGAACCTGTGATGTGGTGAAGTGGACGAGATGGTCTACCATGGCCAAAACTCACGCAACAACAACCTGCAATGCTGAAAAAAAAACATCATATGTAGTGTTTTGGTGCTTGTTTAGAACAAGCACCAAAACACTACTTATTGTGGTCTATGTTGTTTTTTCAGCAGTGTGGAGCATTTCATACTTCACACCGACTTCAGGAAGCGTTCCGGCATAGCAATCTCTTCTGCCTGACTGAAACATGCTTCAAACGGGATTGTAAAAAGGACATTGATGAAACATGGCGACCTAGACCAACAGAGACAGAAATCTATCTGCAGTGGACTTTGTAATTTGGTGGACAATAAGTAGACCACATAATTCACTGTCTTTGACAAAACATAAACAAGAGACCATGAGATCCTGATGGTGTCGTTCCAACCCTTTGGAATGCCACATGACTTAGAGCAGACCACAGTTGTATTGTATATTAACATAGAATGTGCTACTATTATTTCACCTATTGAATTAATTATAGATTCACTCAGATAGACAATAAAGTTTCTCTTACTAAATAGAACTTCTACTAAGAAATCACAGTGTAGCCATAGAAACACTTGATCTATATGGTGTGTGGGTGTGTGTGGGTGTGTGTGTGTGTCTGCTCTGTCTTCTCAACCCCCAGTGAGTCGTAGCGGATGGCTGCTCATACTGAGCCAGGATCCTCTGGAGGTTTCTTCCTGTTAAAAGGGAGTTTTCCTTCCCACTGTCGCTACATGCTTGCTTAGTATGAGGATTGTATCAACACACAGTCAGTGTCTTGATGCAATCTGCTGGGTTCCTTATATAGGAAACTCTTTTACTGATTGGCTTAATGAACTGAACTGTATTGGAATGTTTACTTTGTGAAGTGCCTTGAGACGACTCTTGTCGTGATTTGGCGCTTTATAAATAAACTGAATTGAATTGTATTGTATTGTTTATTTATAAAGCCTCTTCCCGCCCCCCAGTCAAAGCGTAAAGATCTTGCAATATGGGTCACAAGTGAGGCTAAATATGGTGGCGCTGATCCAGATAGAGTTGCAAATAATGACCAGATTTTAACCAGAATGCGATATTTCTGCCAACCAGTCCAAGGCAGTTGGGAGTGGAGTAACATGCTCCCATTTTTGTGCTCCATAGATGAACCTGGCAGCAGCGTTTTGGACCAGTTGCAGCCGTGACAGTGAGGACTGACTCAAGCCTGCTTACAGGGTATTCCAGTAGTCCAGTCTAGACATGATAAACGTGTCTAACAATTTCCAGCTCCTGTTTTGAGAGGATCGGCTTAAAGTAACACTCCGCAAATTTTTCACCTTAAAATAATGTTTTTTGCAAAGTTTTGGTGGCATACGTACATATATATGTTAATTTTTCATACCTGTGATAGTGTTGGGGGGTCCCACGTCTGTTTACCGCACTATTCAGTTTTTGAGCGGCAGGCCACTGCAGAATGTACTGACTGCGTGTTGCTTTACGGCAGAATATGGCAAGCCAAAGGAATAAAAAAGCACGTATTCTAAATGCGCGTAATGTCCGCCAAAGTGCGCATCTTGAATGCGCATTTTAGGTCAAAGGGGGCAAAAAACTGCGTGTTCTAAAAGCAAACGTTATGTCCACCAAAACGTGCATCTTGAACGCGCGTTTTGGTGGACATAATGCGAGTTTTGAACGTGCGCTTTTTTGATCCCTTTGGCTTGCCCTAGCAGTATAACGTAGACTCGCGGTTTAGCAGTGGCAGATCCACAAAAGAAAGCTAGAAATCTTGTATCAGAGGATTCTAGGAAAAGAATAGAAGAACGTGATAGAGCAAGAGCAAAGACCAGAGTTATTATTGGGCCGTCTTTTCCTCGCTGGAGAGCTCTTTTAGAAAGAACAGCATGAACTACGGACTCTGACCTAGCCGTGCCGCTAATGGCTAGGTAAGTATTAAATGATTTCACTGGGGTTATTGTGTTTGGTCGGGCATAAAGTTGTTATACAGTCCTGATAAAACTATTTATTCAATGTGTGGAGGTGGAAAAGTTTGTTTTCGTTGTTTTGCCTGACATTAGGAATGTTTGATTTTAAAAAGTTTGATTTAAAAATTTGATTTTACGACAGTGACATTACACAGCAAGCCTTGAGAGGGCGACAGAGAGCATATATCCACAAAGTTCAGGCGTGTGGCTTTAATGTTGGCTAAGTGTCTCAACTGGAAAAAAACAAGAACAAACAACTGTACTCACCTGCACATCAAATTATAGAACGAAGTCTAATTTGACATCCAAATCTGTAATCACAGATTTCTCATAGGGGAGGAGTGATCAAAGGTTCAAACCATTGGGCTGACAGTCATTTGAGGTAAAAACTATTATTTCAGTTTTGCCCTCACTGAGAGCCAGAAGTAGACACAATCCAGAGAGTCACATCCTGCAAACAATCCACCAACCGCCGAATGTTACCCCAAGACCCCTGCTGAACTGGCAAATAAAGCTGACAATCATCAGAATAAAGATGGAAGCTGATGTTGTGTTTTTTAAATAGCAGTCCTAGAGGAAGAAGATAAAGTGAGAACAGCAGGGGTCCCAAAACAGGCCCCTGGGGAACCCCCCACCTAAGTTAAGATTAAAAATGGCCAAGGAAAACAGAAAAGGTCCTATCTGAGAGATAGGACCTCATCCACTCAGACATGAAAACGGGTCACGGGTGAAAAAGGTGACACCCCCCCCCCCCCCCCCCCCCCCCCGAGACTCTAAATTGGGGAAAGTATCAGCTAACAAACGCGCACACACACACTCCCCAGCAAGTAAACCTTCAGCAGATTTAAAAGCATCAACCTGGTGAACTTTATGGAATAAAATAATCAAGCAGAGTTACATGCTACACATTAAGCATTACAAGAAATAAGACCAACCTCTATACTTTAACAGGGGGATCAGACCTGATCCTTGAAGGCCACAGTGGCTGCATGTTTTCTACGTGTCCCTGCTCAGACACACCTGATTCTATATCAAGTTGGGATTCTTATTTTAACACAGAGTAGCAGAGCCTTTGTTTACCTTCTGCTAACAAGTTTCTGCTCCTCCTGAGACGAGGACAAGACTGAGACGTGTTTAACCACATGTCCCAGCTTTGTCCTCAGCTCTGAGGAAGGAGACAGAGAGAGGATCTAGGGTGATGGAGGGGGGGTTGGTCTGGAGGCCACAGAAACATTTTAGTGAAGTAGATGTCATTTCCTGCATTCTAGTGATTTTTAACAGGTTGTTTTATTATATTTAAATGAACAACTTAAACAAGTGAAGCTTTAAAAACTAAACCTGTTATCAATTAAATCAGATCAACATCAACATGAAATGACAGGTTTGGTCTGGTTTGTTATTTTGTTAGAACCCAATGGTCTCATTCAGAAATGTGATGGAGAATGAACCAAGCTCTGCTGCTGCTGAAGACACTAAAACCATAAAGAATCCTAAACTTCTAATAAAAATGTTGGATGTTTGTTTTGTATTTGTTGATAATAATAATAATAATCAGGGTTCGAATTACGGGGGAGCTAAAGGGAGCCCGGCTCCCCTGAAAGGGCGCCGGGCTCCCCTGGAAGCCCTCAACTTACACACCCAGGGGGAGCCCGAAAAAAGATCCAGTTTCTACATATATTACATTATTTATTTGGACTCTCAGCGTACCGGGTCTGTTTTTGGGCGGAGAGGATGGAGAGCGGTAGAGCGCTGATTACTGATGCGCTCCGCCGGGCAGCTGCGTCCTGCGCACGGCCACAGTAACATTCTCAAAGTGGCGCCACCAAAAAAAAACATAATTAACACACGATCGTTCATGTTTGCTCATATTTTCTCTTTCATTTGTGCCTGACGCGCTCCGCTGCTGCAGCTCCCGTGCTTCGGTGACGTCACCTCACTGGCGCGGCCGCACAGCCCACATTCCGCTATTTTTGCGGTTGACAGATCTTTCTGATCTGCTAATTTCAAGTAACTCATTAGTTGAAAAGGAAGAAGCCATGCAGCAGTTTTTCTGGAGGATTGAGAGGAGATGCAGCTAAGACACAGACAGGACAGGAAAATAGTCGCATAAAAAAAACCCAAAGTGCTTGAAAAGTTACACGTTTGTAACTTTACAATAATAATAATAATAATTTATAAGTATGTAATATTTATTTATTTGATACAATTCAGATCACCCTCAAATCTCAGTCCCACACCCAGGGCCGTTTCTAGGCATTTCAGGGACCAAGGCTGAGGTCTACACAGGTGACCTCCAGACGAGATGCGCTCGTGCGGGTCGCGCGTCACCGGTTCTGACGGACTTATTTATTTATTCTACAGTTTGTGTTGTTTGGTGCATGTTAAAATTCTCTGGTATATTACCCCCCGTAGTTAATAGTGAAACTTGTCAAACCGCAAAACCCTGCCTTGCTGAATAAGCGCATCATCATCTGTCT